>JAAAKQ030175348.1:0-12398 GCA_010016005.3 Zanna intricata
AATGAAGTGTAGTCTTGTACAATCTCAGGTCGATCACTCCTAAGAAGTGTGGTTAATTGAAACCCAACCACCAAAGATCACCGGTATCCACGATCTACTGGATACCGGTGTTCTTTGGTGGTTATATGATATATTGTAAAAAAACAATGAACATAATTTGATACTTCACAGTAGAAATAATTCCTAATTGTCAGAGTGCTTAGTAGTGATATGTTCAGAATTCTAATGTAATTTATGAACTCCGCCTACTTCTAGTAGTTAACATTGTGGCCCTCCCTCAGGCCGAGGTGGTAGTGATAGGGAATATCATTGTCGCTTGATACACTTGCAGTTCTTATTAAAATAAAATTAAAAAACACCGTCTGATTATTCATATAACAGGCTGTTTACTAGTTTTTGGTTGTTTATTATGACCAGTTTAATATTTTTTAAGTTTTATTCGTATAAAATATTTGTAATTTATTATTACCTGTTAAGTTATGTTTACTGGTATTTAAATTAAATTTCATATAAAAATTTATTATTTTTTCAACCTTAATTTATAGTAGCGTCAGTCTCTTGTTAAAAGAGAACAAAGCGGGCTATAGTACTGTGTAAAGATGAAATGAGCTGAATTATTGTGTTACGGTTATAAAAGGCGAATTTGAAGGGGGACGTAACGAGCCTTCGTTACTGTGGACTTTCTGCGTGAACACAAGATCGGCTCATCCTCTTTTTCCTTCCCCGGTCTCCTCAATTCCCCCCTTTCCTTTGGAAGTTTAACCCCTCTCTAAAGTTAACCTCTTTCTGCTCTTCTTCCACCTCCGTCTAAAACTCATACCTTACAGGGTTCCCCTCTCTTAATTAACCTGCCGGATGATAAGAGGAGGAGTGAAGAGAATGTTGCTATCGTAATTACTTTTCTTACTTTGAAAACATTTTGCTGCTATCTACTTGTTCTTCGGCATCGTTTCGCCCAATCCATGTTTTGAACATAAATAAATGAGCTATAACATCAGCTAACTATTAATTCTATCAAATAAACCGACCATTAACTTAACTTCCAGTTTAATCAAACAATCTCGAGTGCTAACTAACGATGAAATATTCTCTCTTGTTTTTTTTTTTTTTTAATCAATAAATTTTTTCATATATATATATGTTTACAAGCAATTTTTTTTATAACTAAGATGTATTTGTATTTATTGTAAAAATATATTTATTATTAAATCCTTTTCATAAAAATAATAATGCTACTTTGAATCGAAAACAATAATTCATTTCAATTTTTAAATACGATCATAAAAAAAATTATAAAAAAGAAATTAATTAATACTGGGTATCGTTGAAAATAAATATTACCAATAACAACAATTAACAATAAATCTATAGCAAAAAATAAAGGAATGACAATTTACTATAGCAGGATTAATTGATAACTAAATTATAATATTGATAATAATGTTGATTTAAATTAAGATTTTAATTAAATACATAGCGAATGAAAATGGTTTTAATATAAAAGATTTTAATAAATGTCAATTGAAGTACAATTTTTTCCACCTTTATTTTTAATCTATTACTG
Organism: Zanna intricata; assembly: GCA_010016005.3. Lineage (NCBI taxonomy): Eukaryota > Metazoa > Arthropoda > Insecta > Hemiptera > Fulgoridae > Zanna > Zanna intricata. Next base: position 1,565 of record JAAAKQ030175348.1, read on the forward strand.
TGTTATACAGGAGAACAACAATAATGTTTTAACAAAATTTTAATTATAAACATGAAACGGCATGAAAATAAAACAAACATTCAAAAATGTTGTTGTACGTGTAATTTTAAAAAAATTAAAGAAATAAATCCAATTAAAAGGTTATGTGAAAATAATTGAATTAGTTCAATTTTAAATGGAACTGATCTCTGGTTTATCTTTTATGTTTTGGTGGTTATAACCTTTTTTGATTCTTTTGCACAGGAATCAACTTTAAGTCATTCGGATGAAAGGCTATAACACTACTACTCCTTCACGGATTTCGGCGAACTTGGAAAAGTTATGTGGGGAATTAGAACCTTATTACGGGAAATATTGAATAGAAGGCTTGTTCGATTTGAAATTACTGTTTTTAGGGCAGCTATATTTTTTGAGTATTACTGTATACAGATGGGTTTATAAAAAGATCTATTCAGCCATAATCTTTGTTTTAAATAAATGATAAACAAATTTATAAATTTGCTTCGTGCTTCTTTTCAAGATAAAATACAAAGGAGATAAAGTAAGACTTATTCAAGATGAACATTAATCTAAAAGGAATTAATTCGCAATGTTAAAACATATTAAAAATGTGTTTTTATTCCTTAAAAATACTATTCCAGTATGGTATTTTTTTTAAACTTTTCTTTTTCTTTTAAAACGACAAATAGTCAGTGGTTTCATAACAACGACACACTTTTTGGAAGTCTGACGGATCTTCCCCTTTTTCGTAAATTACATACCAGTTCGTATAATCTATTTATCGCTTCCTCACCTGCATTCGCGAAGTAATTCTGCAAGTATCCGGTCTATACCAGGAGCCTTTCGGGCATTCAAATCTTTTAATGCACTATTAAATTTAGATTTCATTATATCTCCCCTTTTCATCCTCTTTGACTTCCTCTTCTTCCTTTATAACACCAGTTTCTAATTCATTTCCTCCGTATAGCTCTTCAATATATTCCACCTATCGATCTTTTCTTTTGTATTGTAAATCGGAGTACCATCTTTATTTAACACATTATTAGAAATTAATTATGTACAAAAAAATTTTCCTTAATATTCCGATATGCTCCGTCTGTTTTACCAATGATCATTTCTCTTTCCGCCACTCTTTCTCTTTCATTTTCTGAACGCTTTTCTTTAATCCACTCTTCTTTTCATATTTTTCACCTCCTGTTTATAGTATTTCTTAATTTTCGATAGTAAATTATAAATAGCTTCTCTAAATTCCACCAATTCATCTGACATCTTTTGTTCAAGTTTTTAAAACCGAATCTAAATTTCATTATCGCTGAATTATCAATGACTACTCCTGGATATGCTTTACGGTTGACGAGTTGATTCCTAAATCTTTGTTTAACCATGATATAATCTATTTGATACCTTGCAGTATCACCTGACTTTATCCATGCTTATATTCTTTTATTATAATTTTTAAACTGTATTAGATTATACTTCGTCCAAAACTTAATAAACCGATTCCCTCTCATTCCTTTTGCCTAGCCCGTATTCACCTACAATATTTCCTTCCTTGCCTTTGCCGATGCTTGCATTCCGATCTCCAACTGTTATTAAATTTCCATTCTCTTTTATGTGTTTAATTACTTTATTCATTTCTTCGTATATACACTACCTCATAATTATCATCATGAGCAATGGTAGGCATATAAACGTTAACAATCGCTATCGACTTAAGTTTTGTTTTTATTTTTACTGCAATAATTCAATCGCTAATCTTTTTGAATTACTCTACTTCGTTCCTTATTTTCTTGTTCATTACGAAACCTACTCCTCTCGGCCCTTTATTTGACGTTGAGTTAATTATTCTAAAATCATCTGACCAAAAGTCGTTATCCTCTTCTCACCAACATCGCTAATTCCTACTACATGTACATTTACCCTATCCATTTCTCTCATTAAATTTTCTAATCTACCAACCTTTTTTAGACTTCTAACATTCCATGCTCCGAATCGTAGAATATTATTTTTTAATATCATTGTGACCCCTTTCGTAGTATTCATTACCCGAAGATCTGAACGGGGTGTTAGTTTACTTCCAGAATATTTTAAGAAGGAAGGTGCCTCAATCTAACTTGGATGAAAATGCCCAGAGCTTTATTTTCTTAGAAAAAAAACAGCCTCATTTTTCCATGGCTTTCAGCTGCGCAGTACTCAGAACATTGGATGATGTTGATATGGACGTTTAAGATCTTCTACGCCCTTAACAACTACTGAAAGAGCGCTGTTCTTTTTCAGGAATCATTCCTTTATCTCTCAACAGATTCCTCTGTGACATGATTGCACCTTTGGTCCAGCTAGTTTGTATCACTGAGTAATCAACTTTTCTAGCCATCGACAAAGTCTCGCAATTCATAGAGGAAGTTTCAGAAAATGTAAATTTTGAGAAAATAATTCAAGAAAATAACTTCTTTTCATTTTAAGACATCTGATTTTGAGGATACGGGAATCGTTGGTGTAGAAGTTTAGCTGTTTGTTTCCTTTATTTTGACTGCACCTAAGCTGTTAAAAACACAACATACCTCTTACTTGTATATTATATTCCACTCAGCATTAAAATTAATTTATTCATAAAGCAATTAAAATATTTTATAATTATAAAAATAATAGACTAGTAAAAAACATATCTTTGTTGAATTTAATTGTTTTAAATATTATTTCTCGGGAAAGAAAATAACATTTTCCTTCTATAATCTTGTTTATTAAAAGTTCTAAACGTGGCCGTATTCAGACATATCGCATTTTTTATTAGGTTTATTTCTCACAGAGGGTTCAAATCGCTTGCATTAAGATCAGTTGGATTAAAGCAGTTTCATGCCTTCACGGATAGAAAGGCGATGAAAAATATTATAGAAAGAAGAACAATCTTATTTATGAATATTTCATTATTTTTAATTGTTTTTAAGTCTTTCGTTTACAAAAAAAAACTTTTTTCTTCGTTCTGTTGTTTCAATTGCAGTTTTTTTTTAATAACTTTTTTTTTGTAAAAGTAAAGAAGTAGGTAGGTTTCAGTGAATGATGTACAAAGAAATAGTAATTTCTTTGTTAAAATTAATTTTTAATAATTTTTCTTTAGAAAATTAATGCAGAATAAAGTTTTATTTATGAAATCTCCGTTATTACTAAATAATAAACAATTAATTATACTGAAAATATGTTTTGTTTTTACATTTGAGATACAGTGGGATTCGGCTCGCGACTATATCGATATTACTATTACTGGTAGGCCGAATTCTGGATGGTTTTTCGGTCAGTATAGAAGAGAAGGCGGTGCCTATAAATGAATGAATGTTGTAAATACCAACGTCATGGGATTAAACCCCTAAAACTGACCGCCACATCTACCCTGCGGTCACTTTAATCACAAACCGCCACACAGCGCAGCAGTGGCTGAAATTCATTAGTTTTTCCCAGCTGGACCGTTTGTTCCATTAATCAGAAACATACAAACGCCTCCTCCTACATATCCCTCACTACTGTAGTAAAATATACACACACTCCAACAACATAAGCAATATTCTTGTGCTTTGTATACACCTATCTGTTGTGTATTTGAAATATTTGGGGTTTATATTTATTAAAATAGTTTATTGTTTCACACGTAGCTTGATTGTTTTGTATTGTTTTTTTCCTGTAATGCACTAAAGTTTGAAATTTACGATTGTAGTACACAATAGAATTAGAAAAAAGAAGAGACTTGCGTCCTGAATTAACGTTGATAAAAATCCGCTTCTAGTTTAATATCTTCATGCAATAATAATGCGATCCATTCACATAATATAGTTTTATAATCTTAAAAAAAAAAAAAAATTATAATCTGCAAAATAATTATTTTTTGTTATTGTTATTATTTTGTAAACGAGAAACGAATACAGAAAGCCTCGGGTGGGTGTTTTTGTAACAGATTTTCCAAGTACAAAAATTATCTAGCCTTTGTGATGCGCAGTTGCTAGGAAAGAATATTTCGTATATTGGATTTACCTTTCAGCAAATATCGTTGACATTTGGAGTTCATGTATGAAGATCTGTTCGAACTGATATTTGGGGTTCTTAAACTCCAAAGTCTTTTCTGTATTTTCACCCAATTTTTTGCTTCTAATTAAGTTGAATTTTTAATTCATAATATAATTTAATTCTTTACTCTATTTTATAAATAGTTGGAGTTAAAAAAATTTCAGTTCACAATTAATACGCCCACCGGGCTGGTCTAGTAGTTAACACGACATCGCAAATCAGCTGATTTCGAAGTGGAGAGCTCTAAGGTTAAAATCCTAATAAAAGTAATTATTTTTATACGAATTTAAATACTAGGTCGTGGATACCGGTGTTCTTTGGTGGTAGGGTTTCAACTAATCACACTTCTCAGGAGTGGTCAACCTGAGATTGTACAAGACTACACTTGATTCGCATTCATACATATCATCCTCATTCATCGTCTGAAGTAATACCTTACGGTAGTACCGGAGACTAAACAAAAAAAAAAAGAGTTCACAATTAATATAAAACTTATCAATATTTAGTAGTAATAATGAAAAGCTAAATTTAAAAAAAAATATGTTTATTTATTTTTATTTTTTGGCGGATGAAATGACACAGAAGCTTCACCATGGAACATGGTAATGGAATTTTGTAACGTATGAAATATGCCAAGCTTGACCTGGATCAAATCCGGGACTTTCAAATGAAAGGCCGAGACGCTATCACTCCGCCCCAAGGATAGGCATGTTATGTGTATTAGTTTTTTCATTATTTTTTTTTTAAATTAATTTTTATTAAAATATTATGATTTTCTGGAAAGTAAAAAAAAAAATAAATAAATAAAAAGCTTATTTTATGTAAAATTTTGTTCTCTAAGGAAAATCATCCTTTATCTTCATTAGACATTTCGCTGAAGGCAACATGTTTCGCCTATATTTATAAAAGGAATCTAATAAAAATTTATCTCTAATATAAATTTTTATTATCGTTAAAAAGTATACGTATATTATTGTTTATTTCTAGGAAGGAATCAACGTAAAGAGTAAATAAAAATAAATTGAATAATAAGGTCCCCATGAAGAAGTTTAAAAATGTAATATAACGTGAAATATTTTAATTCAACAAAATATAAAAATACTTAAAAGAAATACAAACAACATTGACCTGATTCTGGATAAAATTCTTAAAAATTATCATCGCAAAGAAAAACAATTTTCGCTCGTATACTTACCTAGATATCTGTACTCCAGATGTGTTTATACATATAACAGTGAAATACAAAATTATTTCTGTTTAACATAGAAATACAATACAAAAGCAGTTTTTTTTTTGTTAATTTTCTGTAAGCAGTTTTATAATTTTTCATTTTAATTTTTACAGTTATTTGCATTAAAAAATTTTACTAAAAAATCTTTATTTGTTATCACAATTTTTTTACTACCGTTTTCTTTATTACTAAGTATTATTATTTCAAAAAATAAGATTATTTTCTATTGATATCTATTAAACCGTGATGGAAATAGTATGCTCAGTAATGGGAGAAACAAAATTATTTCTTTATTTCTAATTATTTATCTCAGCTCATAGGAATTTGCATACCTGTTGATTCGTCATCAACCACTTTTTCTTTTTAGCCTCCGGAACCATCGTAAAGTATTACTTCACTGAATGAATGAGGATAATATGTATGAATGTAAATGAAATGTAGTCTTGGTAAGTCTCAGATCAACCGTACCTGAGATGTGTGGTTAATTCAAATCCAATCAGCAAAGAACACCGGTATCCACGATTTAGTACTCAACTGCCTTCATTAGGATATGAACCTTAGAACTCTCGATTTTGAAATCAGCTGATTTGCTATGACGAGTTGCGAACCCGGTTGGTTATCATCTGGTACAATCAAACTTATCCTTACCCATTTTATGATTTTGATGAAATTGGTTTACAAACTACGGATCTTTACTTTATTCTGTTTTTCTGCCATCTCCTTGTTATCTTTCTTTCCATCTATTCTCTTTAAGGTCTTCCCTAATACTATATATTCATCTGCAGATCATTTGTGTATTTTTTTAAAGTTTTTGTATTATTCTATTCCATCGTGAACTCTTTCTTAATGATCAGATATCCCCTCCTAAATAATTCCCTCCTAAAAATTTCTCCTTAATTCTATTCCCACCTAAAGTAAAAAAATTGTAAATTTTTTCTTATTTTTGTTCGGTCCCATTTTTGTCTCTCCTACCAATTCAAATTCTGGAGACCTTTACCACAGTTCCCTGTAATTTATTGTCTTATCCTCCTATTATTGTCATACCCGGGACTCTACCAATATTAACATTGACTCCATTTTTATATTTTGAAGGCACTTACCCCAGTACCAATTTCTAACTTCATGACATAATTCTTCTATTTATACTTTTACTAATTTATACTTTTTACTCATTTTTTAAAATAATATTTACTGGGACTTCTTAATGAAAACTATATACTTATTCAGCAGTTTTCCTATCTAATGACCAGTTAATCAAAAATTATTTGAAATTATAATAAAGTAAAAGTAAGTACTTTGCAATCCTTATTGACTACAATCCTAGATTTTTACAGTTCAAAAGTACATATCAGTTAAAAGTATGTATTAAAAGTTACGCTAGAGATATCCAAAATCTTATTTACGTTTAACTGAAATATAATAAATCCGGAGTTCATGTAATATTAAAAATAACTGAAATTTTCATGAATTATTATCGCTGTGCGCTCGACCATTATATTGAGGTCTATAATTTATCATTATTGTGTGATAGTATTTAAGTTTAAGTTATCCGGTTTTCTGAAAAAAATTATCTGAATACGTGATTTATCTTGGAATATATCCCAAATAAATTTAATAAGAAGAATGAAGATTAAAGTAATATATATTACACTTTCTTGTGGGCACTATAACTGCCGTAATTTTTTCGCCGACCACTTTCAAATTAATACATAGAATATAACGACCCTAAAATCTCGGTCGAGGTTATTAATGGGCAACATCGGACTATGGGATTGAAAATGAGGGGGCTTTTTTGAAAAAACAAAATATCATTATAACTTCCTTATTAAGTAAAATATCGAATTCTTTTTTAATTCCTATTATTCTTTGGATAAGAGCCCAAAACTTAACGAAGTAAAGATTTTTGATATCATCAACCATCGACCCAAAAGATGAAAAAAAAATGGGGTTTCAAAGACAAAAAAAAAATCATACCTCTCTTAATAGGCACAGTATCAAATCGGTTTAAAATGGTCGTTAGTCCGTTAAAAATTACCTAAAACTTTTGTCTGAAACAAATTTTTGATATGACCAACCCTTACCGCATAGGATGACCAAAATGTTGCTGGAATTGTAAGAAAATAGGGCTTGTCGTCTGCTGCAAATTTGTAACTTTTTTCACATGCAACAATTGTCGTATTGAGTAAATCTGAAGTTTTTCTTAACTTTAAGGTGGAAATCTTTTTTATCTCCTACTTAACATCGATGAAATCTAGTTCCGCCTTCCGGTGTGCCGAAAGGAATTTTACAGTTAAGAAAGTGTTGAAAAGAGTGACAAAATGATTTATAGGTGTACGATATAGCACAGTTGAAGTGATAAATTCAGCACGAGTAATTCAATCGAGTGGTAATACAAGTTTGTTGTTGCGACTGCGTGATAAATGTTTAAAGAGTGACAAAATTATTTAGTGGTCAATGACGAATTGACTATTTGGAAATGCTGTGCACAGTCGAGTAGTAATTGTTGCTTGTTGTTATGATTGCAGCTATTTCCTATAAGGAATCTGAAGTAAAGTCTCAGCAAAGATATGAGATACCCTCAAAGCAAAACCTGACTTTTAATTCGACTGAATAAGACGGAAAAAGGAGAGCTGTAGAATTCTGGAAATGGCAGCGTATAAACGTATTACTTCTTAATGAATATTAACGAAATGGGCAGCGAAAGATTGATGAAAAATAGTATGTCATTAACAGTTCCCCATTACATTAAATAAACTAGAGGTGCTTTGTTATAATTTATGTGAAAAATATCTGATAATGTTATTAGCGTTAAGAACATATATGTTTGAATAACCGAAATTGATGATTCAAATGCTGTTAGAAATATTTGTAATGGGAATACTATTATTATTGATTTAATTGATGTTATATTCCCTAAAAGTGTTATAAGTAGTGACCTGTTGTTAGTCGTACGGATAAGGAGATTGGTTGGATAATGTTTGAAGAAAGACCTACTCCTAGTGGCTATCACCTCCGGGGTACAGTATACACAAATTCTCTGGTCGCATAGGTTATATTTAATAATAGAAATTATTCCTTTAATTCACATATTGCTGCTTAGCAATTATAAATTAGTTTAATAAGATACAGGTTAGAGAATATAACAGTTTGTTGAAAAAAAATAATAAATAAATCGTTATTTTCGTGTATTTGTATTATAAAAATCTTTGGTTTATTCACAATTTAATAATTTAAAAATTACCCTAATTTGCGTAATAAGTTGTCATTCCTTATTCAAATATCTCTGTTCCGCAGCTCGTTATGAAAATAGAACATTTTTTATTAGCAAATGGATCTTTATATTCCTCTCTCCAAGCGGTGCTTTTTTCGACGTAATTTTTGAATTTTTTATCAGTTTATTTGGAAGAGATTTTTAGATAACTTATCTTTTCTCTGTTTGTATTTATTTTTCAAACAGGTGTAATCTAATTTGGTAAAATTCTATTAACTAGATATTTTAAATAAAAATCATATTTCAGTAATTATAAATAACATTTATTTATATTTTTATTTTTTATTACTAGTTTTTAATTATTTAAATTATGAAATATATGAAGTGTTTTTTTTTATTAGATTTTTTGTTCTGTACGAGGCATTTTTTAGTTCATTAAAGAATGTGAGAGAAGGTTTCAACTTTATTTTTTAAGATTATGGTTCTTGTAATACTTGTAAAATTATTATATAGATATCACCCACGTGTAAGTGAAAGTAATTTTGTCTGGTTACTCCTTTGTAGCTACTGGCAATATTCATCGTTATTTATTGACTTGGTAATATTCCCACAAAAAAAAAAAAAAAAAAAAAAAAGTTGAACTCGATTTAATATATTAATTTTAAAACTGAATTTTAATAAAAGTGAAACTCAATTTTAATAAAAAAAGCTTTTGAAAATTCATACTTTTTAGTTTTTCCTTAGTTTAAAAGCGGAAATTATTCTATTACATGTATATAAATATGATTTTTACGACGTAATCTGTACAGCATTTACATAAAATGGAATATAGGAAACCGATAAAGAAGTATCACCCACAGGTCACAATTAAAAAAATTTTTTCATAATTTTCTTTGAGCATCTATTGTTACGTTCTTGTATGTATCAAATATTATATGATATATTACGTTTTTATGTTACGTTCTATGCGCTGAGAACGTTGAAGGTAGACACCGACATGGTCGGTTCGTTTTTGATATTCGATTTGAGTCATATTCAGTTACAATAGAGAGACCGGCTGTACAATTCCAGACGCTCGGTCAGTAGCTCATAGTATTACAATCAAGTCGGTTGCAACATATTCACTCATAAGTAAAACATTCATAAGTCGTTTATGTCATCATACAAGTTTATTATTCATAAGTTTAATTACAATACAAGAAATTATACTATTATGTTATACTATTATACCTTCAACTTCATTAACGCATATACTACAATTTATGACAATAAATGTTTAAGCAAGCAATAGTACTTATTCATTTAAACAACTACATCACATCAGCTACTCCTCCGTGGTCCTCCGTGGTCCTCCGTGCATACATAACATGTCTATCTACAACCATTCTACAACTTTACATATTTTTGGTGTTACATTAAACATTGAAGCAATTAAAACCCTTTACATCTATGTTATTATATAATTTTCCTTTATAATTAAAGCGTTCTTTAATTGTAAAGAAATTTATAAGCATTGTAATTATGACTACAAATTATTATTATGATTGCCGATTATATCTTTATGTAGTAGCAATTAAAAATTTAGTGCTTAGCTTATTTTACAATAAATAGTTAAGAACTAAATTTTGGTTAATTGATATATTATATCGTACAGTTTGTGAACAGTTACAATCCAGCTTAATATTAGAGGTACCATTCTGCACTCTAGATATTCATATCATTTGTCGCCTGGTACGTTGTAAAGACTAGTGATATGGCTATGTATCCATTAAAATTTCCAATTCTAAGACAAATAAACTCGTCATCAAATTTTTGTGTATAGTTTCCGGTAACTCTCCTTCCTCCAGTCGATCTCTACGAACAGATCGCCATTTAATTGTTTCTAAAAACATTAAAATTGAAACATTTTAGTATTAATATTTTTTTGAATCTGTTTTTTTTTTATTATTATTTTTATTTTTAAATAAAGTGGTTTGTAAAATAAATTTTCTGCTGCTAAAAAAGGCGTATTTTTTATCATTTATGGTGAGGGGTCATTCAAATACTAAGAAGACTTCAACAGTTTTATTAATAATCTACCACGATTTGGTTAATAACACATTATTCCTAAAGTATGAATAAATATATAATTTCTAAATCAGTATTTTATCGAAAAATGTGTTATACATAATGGAATTTCTCATGTTGTCCGGCCATTTAATATGCTTGAGTTAATAAAATAATTTAATATCTCCTTTACATAATGCCCAGCTGAAATTATACGTACAATCTAAGTTATCACAAATCATTTTCTTTACATTTTTCCATTATGATAACATGTAAGTAATTTTTTGTATTTT
>JAAAKQ030175359.1:3788-32650 GCA_010016005.3 Zanna intricata
AAAGATACTATGTGGCCAAGGAATTCCTCATGAAGAAAAATTTATTGAGAGGAAGTGTCCTGCCATTTTTTTTTGGTTGATATGGAGTGTTGATTAATTTTTTTTTTTGTAGTGAATGAATTAAAACTAATGACTGATTATATTACTTGGTTCAATATAACTTTCAATTCATGAGTGGACCAAACTAATTTTAATTCTGATGTTTATTAAGATATTATAGAGAGTGCTCATAATGCCATGCAACCCATGTGTAAAGCAATTATAATGTATTTATTGACAAGAATAATTTTATCAAGCATGGCTTGTTGGTAAGATTATATAATGATAATAACGGTGGAGACATTTACAATGACAGGACATAGGTCGACAAGATTTTAAACTTATGACGATCACCTTTATATTAATGAACAATATTTACACGAGTTTTATTTTTTAAAAACATTATAAAATTTTAATGTAAAGTTCCTGAGGATGGAAAAATAATTTTTGAAAGTGCTAGAATGTAATATAAAATTGTTGGTAAGTGGATTTGAGTATTTATCATTGTATAATTTTAATTACTTGACACAGGAAACTTGAATAGACTTTTCTTTTCTTCCCCCCCATCATAATGTTGCATTAATGTTCAAAATTTCCACCTGGAGCATTGATACAGGCTTCAACCTGTTATGTTAGAGGTACAATATTTTCTCTCATCCATAACAGACTGTTCTTGAAAACAGTATCTTTCAGATGAGAGTAAATAAAAAGCTGGTGGTGAGAGATCCCAGGACGATGGAGACCATAATCTGCATGAACTTACATAGGCATCAAAAAGTTTACCCAACAATACCATAATAATTGAATCGACAATGTGCCCTGTAGCATCATCTTGCTGTAACCAGCAGTATTGGTCTTCACTTTTAAGGTAGGCAATTAAATTTATAACAATTTCTGAACAATGTTCTGCAGCTAATATTTCTGTAAAAAAAAAATTAGATGCAACTACTCTTTGTCACAAATTTTAGAGAATGCAGTGGCCTTTCATGGTAAAGTTGAGGAATCTCAGAATTTCATGCTGTATGAAATACTGAGAATCAATATTGTTAATGTATCCAGGAAGGTGAAACCATGCTTCATCTGAATAAAAACATTCAAAATATACACAGTACCGAAAATGAAATGTTTGAACCACTTACAGTACTGAATTCACCCATTAAATTCAACTTCTCATAGTTCTTCTTTGCTTAAATTTGATTTGGTATTAATTTTTTTTTTTATAGCTGTGTGAATAACTACTGATGAGTGTCCAGTCTGTCAAGAAAGTTAACCGAGTGACATTTCTGGAAAACATAAAAGAAACTGATGAATGTCAGTACAAAATTGTCATCATATAATACTGCTAGATAACACTATGTTTACAATCAGTTACTTTTCCTGTTTCACAAAATCTAAACACTAAAAAAATATTTTCAATTTATTTGGTAACTGTACTATCAGATATTACTAAGCAGGCTTGTGAAGCAGGTTTGTTGTATTGCTCCAAAACTACTGACACAATAGAGGGAAATTGTGTTAGAATGATTTATTTATTTTGGTCATCCAGTACAATAAATATCAGCAAAATATCTGTCTTGCAAGGAACGCTATAAAAACTAACTTACAGATCTAGGATTGCTGTCTTTTTTTTTGGATTTTGTAACTTATGAATGCACAATGTAAGTAATGTTTTTAAACATCCATTGCTAGTTTTTATGAATGAAGGAATCCATTTTAAAATGAAGGTATCTCAGGGACTATTATTTTGAATTAAAGGCAGACAACTTTGGGCACTTAGTCAGTTATTAGTCTAGACATAAAACATTTTATGGACCAGATTGAATCTGATAACTGGTAACTATATTATTTTATTAACATTAATATTCTTTTGTAACTTATTGAATATTATAAATCTTATGAATAATTTTGTTTGTTTAGGAGAATGTACATTCTTAATGGTAACTGGGCCAAACATGGGTGGCAAAAGTACCTATATTCGTAGTGCTGGAGTGACTGCTTTATTAGCACATATTGGATGTTTTGTGCCATGTGATGAAGCTGAAATATCTGTTCTTGATGCAATATTGGCTCGTGTTGGTGCTAGTGATTCTCAGATTAAAGGAATGTCGACTTTTATGGTTGAAATGGTTGAAACAGCATCTATACTTCGGGTGAGTGTTTTTATCTCTGATTTTTGTTTTATATTTTTTTAAACTCTTCTTTTTATAAACTTTATTGAAAAACCATTTTCATTAGATAAATATTAAACATGTGGGTTTTTGGGGGTCAAAGCCTTGTAAATGCTACTTAAGAGAAGGAAGCTTTTTAAAAATAAACATTTATGGGATCACCTTGATAAAATTAAACAGAACTCATAAGAGTAGCTCTTTTTGATAACTGAATAGAGATTAAAAGAAAAATGTTTATTTTTTTCTAGTTTCTAAAAGATTTTTGAAATAAGATATTTCTGACCGTTCTAATGTCACACATATGTAAGCAGTTAGTATGTGTTTACTTATAGTCCCAGCTTATTAAGTTTAATGACCTACGTGTATGCTATTTATTTTAGAGCATGTGTAGTATAATTACCTTGTTAAATGATTTTGATAAAACAGAATTAGAAAAGACAATGTATTATTGCTTGGTTTATTATATGTCATTAATAAATTATTATAGCAATTCATTGAAACTGCTCATAGCATCATTTAACTATGATAATTTTTGGGAATTGTTTATTAAATGAATTTTGTTGAGCTGTAGTCATTTAACTCTTATTTAATCAATTTTTATTTCTAAGCTCTACTCTCAGATACATTCTAGAAATTGCAGAACTACCAGGTTAAATAGATACAGTTTGCTTTCTCATCCAGCATTGTACAAACTTAATGTCTTAAATTATTTTTAGATCAATCCTTTTCATGTCATTTCATAAGTGTTAACCTTATCAATCGGATAGCTTTTTTAAAATAAATATATGGTTTAAAAATAGATTCAAAGTTTATTTATTACTATTATTTTATTTATTTTTTTAGATGGCAACTTCAAATTCATTAGTTATTATTGATGAACTTGGTAGAGGTACTTCAACATATGAAGGGTGTGGTATCGCTTGGGCGATTGCAGAGTAAGTTATAAAAGCATTTATTATATTGTATTTTAAAATATAAGATAAATGTTATATTACTTCCATGAAAGTGTATTATAATTAGTATGGTTTTAGCAGTCTATTATAATGAGAAACTTATCTCGTACACTTTTTTTTCAGACTTAAATAGATATGAAGTAAATATATGATAAGAAGCAAGTAAATTCCCAGTTGAATGAAAAGGTTAAGAGATGATACAAACATCACTGTTTCAGTACATTAAAAGAATGAGTCTAGTAGAAATCTATGGTTAATGGTTAATTTTACCAGATAAGAAGCAATTAGGGAAATCCACAGAAAAGGTTGAATAATCAATCTCAAGTTGAAATAGCATAGGTTTGTGCTTCTTCGACATTTTTGTGTCAAAGTAAAATAATTTTTTTATCTTTTTATTAATTCATCTATTTTAAATGGATTTTTTTTCATTTATTAAAAGAAAAAGCATCTTTAATTGAATAAATGGAATCTGATTTTTATAAAAATTTATGTTAACTTACCATTTGAAAGAAATAGAAGGGAAATGCTGAAAATATCAAAATTATTTTGTAAATAATTTCACCTATATCTTGTGTTTCCTACATCAGTTTCCAAACAGAAGGAACTTTCTACTTGGTCAAGTAAAAACAAATATCGCATTGAACACCTCATTCTGTTTCTGTTTACCATTTTCCTTTTTACTTGTTGAGTTTTTTGGTTGAATGTATTTACTATTGTAAGATATGTTTATTTTGATCAGTATCTATTGTGGAATAACAACTGGATTTTAAAATTTTAACAATTAAAAAAGTTAATTTTGAAATTTTACCCTTTTTTATTGTTTGAATTCTTTGTACAAAATTCCATTTGTTAAATACTTCAGTATTCATAATTTCTGCAATCTGAAAGTTTTTCATGTACTTCAAGAGTACTTCGATGAGAACTACTTTCATGAGTTTCAAGAGTACTTCAATTCAGCTTCTACTGGGAGCTAATTTAAAAAAAGAAATAACAGAAAAATTGAGATAGGTATATGAATATGTAGGTGGTTATTATAATAAGAAAATGTGACTTTTTGAATGATTCATACTCTTTTGGTATCCCTGAATTTATTTTCATTAATTTAATGGAAATGTTGATAAGTAAATTGTGGTTGTGATGTACCATCTAATGAATTAATCAACATTCTTAAATTACTTTTAATATGAATTTATTGTAAAGAAGAAAAAGATCTGTTTCTAGATAGATCTATTTCATTACTAGGTCTAAAACTGGAATATGTAGTGTAAGCAGCAAAGTAATATGGTTTGTATAAAATAAAAATTTGTCTAATTTCAAATGAGTATTTTTTTTTTAACAAATGAACAAATAACCTTAGCGCAGATTATAAAAGATGTGTTTGAATTTGAAATTATTCTTAGTTTTTAAGCACTCAATTTGACCTCCTCTAGGTGCATAGCATACTAGCAGCTGTTACACTTGTCCCATACTTAAGCAATCATTTCTGATGTTAGTGCAGCTACTGCTGTTGTTATGCAGTTTTTGCAGTTAATCCGTAGTTGCTGGAAGAAGAGGGGGCCACATAAGTAGAGTCTTTTGTAACCTCTACAAGAAAAATTCACAGACGGTGAGATCAGGCAACCTTGGTGGCCGATTATGAAATGCCAAATTGACAGGCCCCTTCCAGCCAATTAACTGGAAGCTTGAATTCATAGATGCCAGAGTCAGAGTAGTTATACTCTGATTTACTGGAAAATGAATTTATCAGAATCTGCTTTAACTGTGGGAAAACTTAGTTTTGCAATATTTCTACAGATGAGATTCCTGTAACACAGTTTCCTGTAAAACGTATAGACCATAAATCTTTTTTCGGGAAACTGCAGACAATGTTGATTTTTGGAGGTTCTCTCCCATGCTTGACTGTTGCATATGGCTGCTCTGATCTCATATCCTTATGTTGTGACAATTCAACTTTCTACTTAGATGAAATGTGGCCTAGTCACTGAATACTAAGTGTCAAAGAAAAGTGTTAATGCCTTCTTGTTGGTGAAGGATGAATTCACAAAATTTCACACATCTTGGTATACCATCTCCGCAGAGGACTTGTATCAGTTAAATTAAATTTGAGTAACATTGTCACAAAACAACAATCATATGAAGAATGGCTAGGTCTCAGCTGGCACGACAAGTGGACTTTATAGGGTTACTTTGCTAATCTCTGTTGGATGAGCTTAATGCTTTTGTCCTACTCATGAAGACAACCTACAGTACCTTGTTTTTACTCGAGCATTCTGCTTCTTCACATTATTGGTGATTTGGTGATGTTAAATACTTTGAATATTGGAAGTGCATTGCTAGGATATTGTTGACAAAAACCACTCTGTATAGTTGTCATGTATTCACAACTATTGAAGCATCCTGATCCCATAGGGGAAGACACCCTCCATGTGATGGTTTCAGTCATCACATACCCTGTTGTACCTAGCCCTTACAGGCTTTACTGGAAGACATCTTCAGTACCTCAGCAGTGACATCTTTCAGTCTAACTTCTTCCTGGATACCACGATGGGGATGTCCTTGTGACATTCACATTGATATACTATCATAAACTCCAAACAAGACATATCTAGCCAAGCCTTAAGTTTGAATGACTTCACAAGACTGAATGACTTTACAAGAAGGAGGAAACTGAATCCTACCTACCTGAAAGGTAAAATGAGTTAGATACACAACGAATCATAAAATGTGATACAAAAACACTAATAAAACAACAATAAAAATAAATATTCAACATAAAAGTTACCTAAAACATAACAAAAAAAATCAAACAAATTTATAATCAAACAGAAACATATTAACAAACCATAAAGCAAAATAACACAAACACAAAACATAAACCTGGACATGATGCAATAAGCCTGCAATAACACAAACATAAACACAAAGAAGGGAAGTCCAAGTGGAACAACATATTCTTTGGTGATTCTTTCTTTCACCAAAATATGTAATAAAACTATCTACAATCATCCATTTGGCCCAGTGGCAACCCTATAATATCAAGCCAGCCTTTGTGCACATTTAGTTGCCTAGCACATTCAAATATCACATGATAAGCATCATCCAACAATCCGCATTGTGGACTCACACTAGAGTCCACCAGGCTGAATTTTTGAAGTCTGCCCCAAAAAGCGCCATGTCCAGAAAGAAATTGCATCACATACTTGTGCGGGTGTACCCAAGAGGCATCCCGCAAATCAACAACATTAGGGAAAAGATCATGCATACAATTCCCACACATTGTCTCATCCTGTCTGGCTTGCCACAGGGCTGTAGCATGGTGTAGCCCTGTGGCACCATGGATTGTGTAGTTCCTTTATTTTCTCTGAAGTCATCACCTGACTTCTTAGCAACATAATGCTGATGTCTTTGACACAATCAAATTGATCAGATTCACTCCTTATTATATTATATACACTGCATTAATTCAGCAGAGGTAACTAGATAAATGTGACCTTAGATATGCTTTAAATAGGACTTGTATTTTAATGAATAAAATATACTGCCTGTCAAAAAAATTGAAGATTATTTGTTTATTGCAAGTTAGTTTTTAAAAATTTAGTTAGGTTTTTAAGCTGAATTATAGGTACTATAATTATGGATTCTAAACAAATTCAACTGCATAGAAAAAATGTATATTGAAGAAAAGTGAAGAGAAATGGTTCCTATACAGTGCAACCAGGAATGGAATTATTAATTCAAATATTTATAGTCGGAAATTTTATTTTATATTCTACCAAAATAGAAAGTTTTTTTTAGATACACATTTATTAAAAACCTCTTTACAGATCTTTTCTCAATTAAATTCATAAAAAGAACTTAATGTAACAGTAATCTGTTTTTTATGATTTCAGGTATTTAGCTAAAGAAGTCAAAGCATTCTCTCTTTTTGCAACTCATTTTCATGAATTAACTAGGTTGTCTGAAGAAGTTCATACACTGCATAATGTACATGTTACTGCTGTAACATCAGAGGACAGTTTAACACTTTTATATGAGGTTCGACCTGGTGCTAGTGATCAAAGTTTTGGTATTCATGTGGCAAAGATGGCACGTTTTCCACAACATGTAACAGAAGTAAGTTTCTGGTGTATTTCCATTAGTCTTTCAGAATAGATTTTTTAAAATCTTATCATTATTTTGTTGAGATTATCATAATGATAGATATTAACTTTTTAAAATTTAAGCTTAAAAGCTTTTTACACCTTGACCTATTGTGATAACTATTGTTATAGTGAAACCTATTCAAAACGTAACTTGAACAAACTTGAAAACTTCACATTTTGGAAAATAATATTGATCGAATTAAAAAAGTGAAAAAATCACTGTAAATCATTTTGTATAATACAGAACCTATACAACGTAGAAAAGGAAAGTTAGACAACTTGAATAATATGGAAAATGTACTTTACCAGCTATGGCTATTAAAGAAGGAAAGTTTATTATTTTATCAGAATTTTTAGAAGTTGATTAAAAATGACAGTATGGAAGCTGTGACAGAAGTATGTGAATTGGCAGATTGAACATCCAAGCAGAGAAGTGACAATATATACATTTCACAAAAATATTACTGTTTATTGTGTGACAATTTGTCTATGCTTCTTTTCTGTCAGTACTGCAGTCGAGTTTACTTAATTGTAAACTATTTGTGTATGTCATGTTACCCCAACGTTCATGTTAGTTTTTTACTTTGTAACAATGAATGTGTTTGTGCTTTATTGTATCTGTATGTTATTACTGTACCTTATTGTGTATATGTATTGATTTATCGTAATTTTATAAATTCATTCTGTTTTAAAATGGACCAAAATGGCTTGCAAAAACACTGCCTTAACACTAAACAAAAAAAATAGTTATTGAACTAAATAACAAAGATAAATTTACTAGATGTCAGTTAATGAACAAGTTTAAGTGCGGAAAAACTCAAATCTACTCAAAAACTCAAAATAGGAAAAATTATGGTTGAGTGGGTAAAGGAAATTGGAATATGAAAAGACAGCAGAAAACTACTCAGTATCAGGGTGTGATTTACATGATGAAAATCTTTTACAGAAGAATGGTGTTTCAATCTATTATTAAGAAAATGAATAGTGTGAAGAGTTCTAATGAGCTCACGAAATCAATTTCAGTACTTGATACTATATATTGAATTCAAATGGCAGTAAAGAATGTAAAAGAGGAAACCATAAAAAAATGTTTTAAAAAGCTCTTTTCTTATCACTTGACGATGCAACAATTGTAGGATTAGATGGAGCAGAGCAAAATGTGAGAATTTTAAAAGATCTGTACAGTACTAATGAATTTTAAAAAAACACTGATAAACAGTGATTTAGCTACCAGTATTACAGCTAACAATATACTGAGGTCAGTTACAAGGAAAGATAATGATGACATTGACTTCCAACTGATGAAGATGAAGACTGTATTGAAAATGGTAATTCAACAAGCAGCAATGAAGATCATGTCAAAATAAACTCGTATTTCGATGCATTCTAGAGCTTAAGTTACCTGTAGAAGTTCGTCGCAAGAAAAAATTATACTGAATTTTTGGAGTATTTGTGTAAAGCGTGCATCCTTTAGAATAGCTTGCTATCAAAAAAAAGACAAAGCAGGTAATGGTTGACATGTGGAAATCACACAAATAATTGTGATAAAAATTTAACTTAATCATACAAACTATATTTCTGAAAAATTGTGTTCTTATTCTTTTTGTAGTTAATATAAATATCATGTCTATATTCATAAAGTAAGGACTATTTGGTCATTAAAAAAAAAATTAACTCTTGAGAAAAAGTTTTACTTAAAATTTTTGGTTTACTATTTCACTTTACAAAAAATTGCCATTCAGTTCTAAGCATTTTTTATAATGCTGCACCAGCTTCTTTAATCCCTCTGCATAGAAGTCCACCAAACCCTTTTTGAAATGAAAGAGGAGTAGTCGCTAGGTGCAAGGTTGGGACTATATGGAGGTTGATCAAAAAGATCCCAATGAAAATCTCAAATTGTCTTCTTGGTTAAGGCAGTGATGTGAGGACACACATTGCCATGAAGGAGGATTACGCCAGATGACAGTTACCCACATTGTCGATTTTGGATTTCATGTCACAGTTCGGTGAGCAATTTGCAGTACACATCAGTTGTAATTGTTGATCCACATTCCATGAAATCAACCAGAATGATGCCCTTTTTGTTAATCTGACTAACTACTGGGCCTGCCACTCCACTCTTCATGCACATTTTTGTGGCCAGTTTTAAAGTCTCAACATCATTGGCTAACTTTCCTTCACTCAATATTTTAGGTCTATATACTAGACACAACTTCCAATTAATTTCAATAGTTGAAGATCTTTTTGAACACAAAAATCTAATCACAGCACGCACTTCACAAATGGCTGGAGAAACTATTGTTGCAGACATTGCAATCTGTATTTACTGGCAGGAAAACAGCTACAGTGGCTTTGTAAATAGCCGATAGATGGCCCTGCATGCATGAAACAGTATTCATTCAGACTCACTAATATTTAAATTTAAGCCAGCGGCCCTTACTTTATGAATATGGCTCGTAATAAGTGTGATGTTAATTGTGTAATAAAAATATCCGATAAGCCTACAAATTGAATTATTTTTATAAATTATATAGTTCATTATTCCAATGGAGTATAGAATTCTACATAAGTTGCTGTGTATTATTAGTATGACTCATTATTATTTAGCACAAACAGTACACAGTATTTTCATCATTACTGTGGTAACTGGATAAAACAGAAACCTGTCCAAAGTGGAAAAAAAATTTCCTGTTGGTTTCACTTTTGAACAGCTTTCATTGTATTAAAAAAGGATCATTACATCCCATTTTTTACTGAACAGATACACAGATTTTTATTTTAATAAACTTAACTTATTTGAATAAAATATTTTTATGTACTCGGTCTTAATTTTTTTTTATTCTAGGTGGTTTATATCATTACTTGCACGTGCATGTAAAATGTGTGAAAGTAAAGACTGCTGTTTGATTATTATAAACTTTTTAATATGAAATTGTAATAAGTTTTTTTCTAAACCATTAACATTAAGACATTTGCCATTGCTGAAGTTTCAGTGTTCTCTTTTGTCACCAGTTAATTTACAATTACCATTTATTTAATTCTTTTTATTTAACCTTTACTGTATAATTTAAACCATCCTCAATAATTTTACTATGTTTAGGAACATAAAGTAAATCAGTTCCAATCCAAGACTGTGACTCAATTTTTGTTTCACTACCCATACACTTCAAATAGTTTGTGATAATTGAGACACTTGCCTAGAATGCTCTTCATCATGTACATAGAGCCTATCATTCCAGAATACTTTGTAACATTTTTGTAAATTTTTTTCATTTATCACATTAAGTCTGTAAACAGTTGCTTGTGAACTTCTGTCAATGTAATATTTCAAAGTCTAAATATTGCACCACTGCTTGGATTCCACAGTTATCGGTAATGTAAATTATCTTATTTATTTTAATTAAATTAATAATTCATTTTAAGCAATACTTTCAATATAGCCCTCATCATGTTTTATGTACCTTACCATTACACTAGGTGTTGAACGGAGAACCTTCTGTTTATCATACCAATAATAATAGATTATTTAAAAATTGAAGTCTTGAGTATGTACAGAATGCTGAATAAAACAGTATTTTATTTTACATATAAGCTTCATCATAATTCTGTTGAGTATTTCTGTATGAAAAAGATGAATTCCAATGCTAAGATTGCATATTTCAATGTGTTAGTAATAACTGTATTATTTCGTTTTTTATCTGTATGTATTACAATAATTATGACAGTCTTGTCGATTAAGCAAGCAGGCATTGTTCTACTTCATTAAAATACATAGTAACTAATAATTAAAATATATAAATATCATATATTAATTCTTAGTCTTTTTTTTTCTTTTTATTACAGCATGCAAAAGAAAAACTTGCTGAATTAGAAGATTTTAAAAGCACTGTTATTGCAAGTGATGATGCTCAAAAAAGAAAAATTATTAAGGTAGCTATTATTTTTGCTTTTGTTTTCATTTTATATATATATATATTTATTTATTTATACACATATATCTAAATAGGCAGAGGACTGTACTGCTACTATTCAGCTGTGCTCTGGAAATGGTGATGAGGAAATCGATCGAAAACTGCTACCCCAAAAATAAGAGTAGGGCAAAAAATCAAAACAAACAAACTGCCTTAGTTTATCTGATGATTTGGCACTGCTAGGAAACAACATTGACGAAGCTAAAGTACAGATATTACAACTTCAAAATATTGCAAATAAAATTGGCCTCAAAATATCATTTGAACAGACAGAAATTGTGCCCCAAAAGTCAACAGAATAAAAAGAAATAAACTTAAACAATAATAAATTCAAAATTGTAATCCAATTTAAATACCTACGAAAAAATAATAATAAACAATCTAAACAAAAAAACTTCAATCCAGATAATAACAAACTAGCTAAAGCACAAAAATTAACCTGAGTCTATCAGGTTAATTAGTCTATCAGTATAATTTATTACACTAATTTTTTTACTCTAAACAATATGTATCATAAATGCAAAAATAAGATAAAATTATAAAACCAGAAGTCACATTTGCAGCAGAAACAGTCTTCCACCTAATGAATAATCAAAAGACAAACAGACTTCAGAAAATCAAATGAAGAATTGGAAGAACAGCAAAAAATGGAATGCATCAATAAAAAGTACTAGAAAGATCAGTGGTGCATCGTGCCCAACAAAGCTGTATTCAGTGAGTTAGAACCTATCTCTGATACCATCACTGATTACCTATATGAGGAGGTAGGATTCTTTAAACACATCATGAGGATGCAAGATTCAAGACTTGTTAAACAGCTAGTACAGTACACTCTTGACTTGAAATACACTAAGTCAAGATGCAGATGGATGGAGAAACAAAAAAGAATCTGAAGGTAGAATTGGCTTTGCACCAGAAGACACCTCAGACAAGATAAAATTAATCAAAAAAATCAAGGACAAAAATACTCACATCACACTTACAAAAGAGACCCACATCACAAACATTTTTAACACCAGACAGGGCACAGATTCTTTTACTGATTTTATTAAAATTTGAGTATGTTTTTATCCAGATAGCATCACTATTGGATGTGCAGCATAGCTTAAACTAGAGAGCAACTTGTGTTCTACATTCTCATTTTTTGTACAGTTTATTTTAATTTTATATTTCTGAATTAATCTACATTTTTTTATGACATAATTATATGGTTCTTGTAAATTTTGTTGAAAAAACACTAAACTATATTAAAATATTTAATTTATTGAAATTGGATGAACTTCTTTTGAAAATTGTATTGAACCATAATTTTTGTAAGTAGCAGTTGATTTAGTTTTTTAGGGAGTACTGCTTTTACTGTACATGTATGATTAAAGTTATATCAGTAGATTGCTATCAATATTTATATTGTTTTTTGTAAACAAAAGTATAAGAGCTTTTGCTTTACATATCTTGTTTGTGCCCATTATATCAGTTATATAAAAAGTTGAAATGAAGCTATTTCTCTGAAAGTATAGTTGTTAGTGGGCTACCTGCTCTTGATAAAAAGAAAATTATATCCACTCTCCTTTTAATACAATATTTTATAAGTTGCACACTCAAGATGAAAGGGTACACTTTCACAAAACTGAATTGATGGAAATGAAAAATTATACCAAGCAGATCTGTATAAAAATTTCAATAGAAATGTTTTTGAATTTTGAACAGGTTTCCTTCTCCATCTTACAGGGATGTTATTTATATACGGTGTGAATGAATTTAGTAAAATATTTTGAGTTCAAGAATTAAAACTAATAAAATTTTGAATTTTGATATAAAATATTTTTTTTAAATGTCTTAGATCCCTACTACGTAATGAATAAGATAAAGTAAAAAGATGATAAAAAAAAAAAAAAAAATGTGTGTGTATAAGCATACACACAAAAATAAGGAACCCTCCATGACCAGTGAGCAGAGGATGATATATGTGACATGTTAATGAGTTGTAGTCTTGTACAGACTCAGGCTGGCCATTCTTAATGCATTTATGTGTTCATTGAACCCCAACCACCAAAGTACCACTTTTAGTACCCTCTAGTATTCAAATCCATATAAAAACTAGCTTTTACTCGGATTCAAACCTCAGTACTTTTGACTTTGAAAATCAGCTGTTAAACAACTGATTTGCAGTGGAAAGTTAATTATTAGACCAGCCTGATGGGCTAAAGTATAATTGAAAATAAAACCTGACTGAAGGTTAATATTTGATTGCTGCCCATTAGTTCTTAGGACCAACCAAATAATTTATTTTTAAATTTATACTTTATATCTACAGTTAATTGCATGTTTTATCTACAGGCAGTTGTGATAGTTTTAAATTTATTATAGTGTAATGCAAATGAAGTATTTCATTAAATTGTATTGTTGTTCTTCACTAGTGATATTCGACTCCTTTATCTATTATTATTTGAGATTAGAGCTGTTCAGATGAATAATAGCTGCTTCTAATGACTTGCTTTTTAAACACCTTATAAATTGTTCTCTCTCACACATGTCTGTGTTGGTAACTGCATTGAAGTGACTAATAGTCATTAAATTAAGTAATAAAAAAAAAAATTACAAAAATTAACAAAATAAAGATATTTAAAAAAAAATGTATTTAAGAACAGTAAGTGACTAAAACAACTAGGTGAATATTGAGTTTGGAATATCATCATCTTAAAAACTAATAGAATTAATACAATTTTCTATATTGATTAAGTATTAAAAGTTTTCGTTGATAAAGTTTTAATAATCTAAACCTATCTATAATAATTGTTATGTTAAATCAACAAGTATTCCAGGTAATTTGGACCAGTTACAGTTCTAAGAAACAGATGTAAAAGCAAATGCTCAGCATGGCTTATTATAGCAGCCCCAATATGTCAAAGAAAAAAAATTGAAATGATAGTTTAAAATTCTTGTCATCTTCCAGTATATTTAAAACTAAAACTTTAAACTGATGAGCTTGATTTAGTTTAGAATATTTTTTTTTATTCTATTTTTTTTATTTATAGGAAGGAGAAGAATTAATCTGTGAATATCTAAATAAATGCAAGAAGTTAAAAGTAGATGAATTAAATGATGAAGAGCTCCAGATGGCCATTAAAAATTTAAGAGATGAAGCACTTTCAAAGAATAATCCCTACATTCAAGCATTGATCACAAAAGTTTAATATCTCGTATCATAGCGATTCTGGCTAGTTCACATCTCCTAAATGTGGGTTTTCTATACTAAACCCCTAAATTCTAATTAAAAGTTTTTGTAAGATTTCTTTAAAATTATTTACCTATAATTTATGGACCACAGTTAATAAATGTTAGAAGTTTAAGGTAGAAACTTTAGTTTAGCCATAATTATAGTTTATTGAAACTATAATGTAAAAATTTGGTTGGTGGGGTTGTAAAAGATAAAATTTTTAAAACAAATTATGTTATGCTCGTAAATTAATAATTGTATAATAATGGGTTTTCAAAAATCTTTATAACTTCTTATTTCCATGATGGGAGTGTCGGTCTGTCATTCAACTCCAGGTTTAAAGCCTGGTCAATTTTAGAATTTTCACATCCTGCAAAATTTATTTCTCCTTCATTATCAAAAACAGAAAGTTATACCTCTTGTTTAATTCTATATGAATGCACAAATATGTATATAAATATTTTTTTGTCTTCAGTTGTTCAAGTGTTTTGAATTAGTTGTATATCCCCTACATCCATAACAATTTGTTTTCCATTCACAATTTTTCCCATCTATTTGTCCCTCTAGTATGACAGCAACTATTCCAGGATGCCATAAGATGAGGCTTATAAATCTGTTTCTTCTTTTAGCTAGATTTTTCCAAATGCTTCTTTCTTCATCAATTTGCTGTAACACCTCTTCATTTGTTAGTTTATCCACCCATCAGGTCACCCTAAATTTGTTATACTTAAGTATATAAATATAAAATGTGGTTGGAAAATATTTCTCTAAACTTTAATTTCTTTAAAGGTTTAATATTTTTAAGGGTTTAATATTTTTTCATATTATTTGTTCATCTTATTTTCCTTATATTTGAATGCATGGGTGATATCATGATAGAATTATGGTCCTATCAAAAATAATACAATAATTTTTTTTAGTATAACTCATATGATATAGTTGAAAATTCAATAAAATTTTTATTTATCAAATATAAAATGTTATTGTATAAGTAATATTTTTTAAAATCTAATTCTATAACCTTTATGTGATTTTAATTTAATAGTTCAGTATTTATCAAGTACCTTGATTGTGATCTTGAAATTGAGATGCTGTTGTGATGAAATATTTGTAAAAAAAGAAAAAAAAAGAAATATTGTTCCTATTTTATATATCTTACTTTTATTATTTGCTATTCCTGTGAACCTTTTTTTCCTTTCAAGTTTTTTAAATTTTTTTAATTAAAAATAATGAAAAATTATAACAAGAAAATTTTTGGTAATAAATTCTGGAAAAATATAAATTTTTTAACAGTATGAATAAAATTATTAAATAATATCGTGAAAGTTTCTAAAATGTTTAATTATACATCTGAAAATAAATTAAATGTATACATTAATGAAAGAAATGTAATATTAAAAATTTTTCTAATATTAAATATTTGTTTTTGAAATAATGGAACTTATTCTTCCAAAAGATCCTTTGAATTTAATTAGCAGCATTTTCAAATCTACATTTACTGAAATAACTTCAAAATTTGTAAAAAAAAAAACTTATAGATACACAGAACTGTAAGAGGCTCACAAAAATTATTTAAAGTTCATTTTTTAACGATAGTTTGCTTCTGCAAGAACTTTTTTTGTATTATTTTTACATGTATGTTTATTTTAAACTAGTTAAAAATTTTAATTACATCATGCAAGATTCAATTTGGCACACATTCTAAGCTTGTAAAATCTGTTTAAGGCAGTGAAAGCATCAACATGAGCAGACGGTGTTTATGGGACCTGCCTGATTGTGAGAACATCTTTATTGGAATCATTTTTATTAATACAAGATCCTCTAACTATAGAATCAGCAAGAGTTGTTTTTGAATTGTGTTTATGCCTGTTGAATGGCAGCATAAAAAGTTAATTAAACATGCTAGATATTTTGGTTATATTAATAGGTTTTAAACTTAATATTGTTATTTTAATTTACAGATGTACATGTTTATGAAAAATGTTCTTTTTCAAAAATATTTATTGAATGATGAAATCATTTATTGATTGCTGCTATTAAATACAGTTGACTTTTTTGCCATTTTTCTGTAAACATATAATGATGAAATTTTTATAACATTTTGTTGAGAAAGTTAAATTTGTTATTTAGAAACAGTACATAATTGCATTTGTCAGAAAAGTACTTATTTAATGTAAACAAAAACAAAATTCATTTTTGTGATTTGAAGAATTTGTAAAAACAAAATTTTCTGTTTAAAAAGTTAATAAAACATTTTTAAAAATAGGAACTTAAATAACGGTTGTA
Organism: Zanna intricata; assembly: GCA_010016005.3. NCBI lineage: Eukaryota > Metazoa > Arthropoda > Insecta > Hemiptera > Fulgoridae > Zanna > Zanna intricata. The sequence continues at coordinate 20,565 of JAAAKQ030175359.1, forward strand.
AAATAAAAATAACTTGAATAATAATCTTTTTTTTTATTAATGATAGAAAGTACCAAAACAATTAGCATGACTTTTCGCAATACTTGGGAATCAGGTTCGCTACCTAGTATTGATATCAGCTTTCTTATTCTGTTTAGCCTCTGGAACTACTGTAAGGTATTACTTCCAAGAATAATGTGAATGAAGTGTCATACATTCTCAGGTCAAACTCCTGAGAAGTGTGGTTGAAACCCAACCAAAGAACACAGGTATCTTATGAATTCAAATCTGCATAAAAGTACCTTTACTAAGATTTGAACCTTAGAGCTCTTGACTTTGGAATCAGCTGATTTGTGATGTTGCATTAACCACTTGATCAGCCCGGTGGGCTATTGATATCAGCTATGAGTGATCTGTTCAACATGATGCTGGTATTGATGAAATTATCATCAATGTGTCACTACAAGACATCTTTCTAATTGGATCAGAATTTCGCATTCAATGGTTTGGAGGACATTTAAATGAAACAAGTTTTATCTTTATTATAAATCAGTAAAAATCAAATGGTTTAATACAAATCGGCAACTCTACAAATATGTTTTGTTATCAACGAGCAAAATTTCACTCAAAATGGCATTGACAACTTACGTAATACGTAATGAGCACACATGGGGTAGAAGTAAGTAAATCCACATAATAGTGGAAAGCAATTTTCAAAATTGATTTAGCGTCATTGTACTGATGCAGCCTTCTTCACAATCATTAAAAGGGAAATAATTATTAAAACAAATTTAATAAATTTAATGTAAATATTAAGCTCTTGAAAATTCATTTAAGCTATCATAATTTCACTTTTCATCATCCATTTCATGAAGGAAATGGGTTTTTTTTTTTATGTAAATAGGAATAAATATATATATATATATGCCATGAATATGTGCTATATATACCGAATTGATTGTTTAAACTTTTTATGTTTTTAATTTATTACCCTGCTAGCATAAATATCAAACTGAATATAATTCTGAAAAAGAAGTTTTCTCTTAATTAGGCACTTAGTTTTCACTTTTTTTATGCAGTTTTATATTTAATAAACTAAGTAGTTTTTTTTTTTTTTTTTAATAACCTGTTGATGGAAGACTTTTTTAAGTTAAAATACTTAAATTTTATATATAAATGAATTTTTACTTTCCATAACTTCAAAGATCATTTAACGTATTGTTAAAAAGCATCTACATTTAATGTCTAATCATGGCTTATTTTATTCTCTCCCCATCACTTAACAAAGATTGTTATTTTTGTCTTATCAGTCAAAAGTGTAATTTATTATGTACATTTAAGATTATTTTAATTTATAAGTAGGTCATGGTTATAATTTTTTTTTCTAATATTTATTCATGACCTATTTTTTTTTTTTTCAAAAATGAAAATAGTTTGATTGAAAAAAATGTTATTAATAGAAGTATACATAATCTTTTTTTAATGGATTTTTTTATTTTAAAAATTATGTAAGTCAAGATTTTTCAGTGCCAACCTCTGTGGATGAGTAGGTAGCATCTCTGCATTTCGTGCAGAGGTCTTGGGTTCAAATCCTGGGCAGACAAGGCACCTTTTCATACATTACCAACTTTTACTGGGCTAATGACCATAGCTTGTTGGTCCGCTCTTTCATAATTAAAAAAAATTTATTTTCAGTACTGTTGAAATATTTTTTAATATTTATTTATGAACATAGTTGTATATAAAGACCTCTTTGTAAATTTGCTATTTTGATTCTTTTTGTTTTGTCACCTTTAACTTATTTAATGTATAGTACTATCTTCAGTTATTTGTTTTATAAACTCCAATTGCTTGTATCTACAGTTTTTACTCTGTACACATCCTCTAAAACTAAATTAGCTTAATTTTTGTGTTTTATTATGCAACCCAATCTAATTTGCCTTTAACAAAATTTTGATTTGTCATATTTTTTCATTCAGATGCATCTTTTAAAATTATTTTATTAGACTTAAATTGTATTTTACCTAATAAATATGTATAAAAAGCTATTTTCGGTAATTTTTAATTGTTTTTATGTAACACCTATAAGTTACTGTTAGTAGAATCTCTTTGTATAAATACCTGATGTTAGATATTTTTCATCATAATTGTATTAAGCAAATGTTTAAGATAGATAAAAAAAAATATTACAAACAGAATTTCATGTAGATGTGCAGTATAATTAAATTTGTCTACTGTTTGAAATAATCTTACCAGATTTGGTATTTTAACTTCCTGTGGTTATTCTCACTCAAATCATGACATAGGCTTTATATATTGTTCATTATAAGTTTATTTAATTGAAGCATCCAGTTATAGTGGATGCTTTAATTTAATAATTTATTCTTACAAGTATTCTTAATACTTGTAAGAATAAACAACTGTGCCGCTTGCCATCCATCCATTGTTTTTTTCCTATTGATATATCATTATTCTTTGAAGGTATTCTTCGAGATATATTGCAGGTTAGATCCAAAGTGTATCGGAATGAAATCTTGGATATTCAGCTTAATTTGCTGGAACTAATAAAAAATGCTGAATTGGATGGATGTTAGAACTTTCCACAGATAAATTACTTGTTTTCAAGTGCATCCGTTATTATAAAAAAATTTGTACAAGAATAAAAATTCTGCAAATTGATTATTACAGAATTTACATGCTCAATAGTTTGAAAATGCTTTGTCATCGTTCACTATTAATCTTCTGACTCTTTTATAAGGTAAAATTGAAGGTAGGTTTATAGATGCAATTGTAATCAATTTATAATCACTTTTCCATTTAGTTAAAATAAACATGGACAACAGCTTTTTCTGTATATTTACTTTCTATACTTCTGTACTATTTTCAGTTTTTTGGTAATCTTTTAAAGTATAAATGCTTGCATATTTTTCTAGAATTTTTAGACTAATACAAGTCCTTTTTGAAATTAGTGGCTTTTTTTTTTTATGTGGTTTGTTATAATTTATTCATAATTCCATCATCATTTTTTTCTCTTGTAAAAAGAAGGTTAAAGGTTTTTATGTAGGTTATGAGAATAATCATGGCAATTAAATACATAAAACAAAAATGTTTGTTTAAAATAATCATCGGTAAAAAAAAAAAAACACTTCTGCCCAGTGGCGGATTTACCAAGAAGCAAAACAAGAAATTGCTTGAGGCCCCACTTTGATAAGGGCCCCTTGAGATTTGTTTTTGTTTTTTTTTTTTTTTTAAATTTGTGCTGATAAAATAGAAGCATCTGTTTCTATTTGCAATTATCTTTTTCTTTTGAATTCTTTGAATCAAAGGTTCCCGCACACTGTTCTTATGGAACAGTGGCTTAGGTCAGACTCTTATTTTATATTTTAATTCCTTTCATCCCACTTATGAAAATTTAATTTAACCGAAGCCATCTTTCCAAAAGAAGTATGCGGGGTCGTTTATGACCAAAATTCCCATCCCTTTTTCCAATAGTAAAGTCAATTAGGTATGTTTCATTTTCATGTCATTTCGAGGCCAATTGCCCATCCTAGAGGTCAAATGCCTGGGATAGAGGGCACATCAAGGTCAATTGTTCAAGCTAGAGGTCAGGTGAATGAGATAGAAGTCATGTCAAGGTCACGTATGTGTCTCAGAAGGTTCAAATGTCAGAGCTGGAGGACATGTCAAGGACAAAGTCCAGAGTTAGAGGTCCCATCAAAGTCAAGTGCCCGAGATTGAGGTCACATCAAAGACATGTGCCGGAGCTATAGGTCATGTCAACGTCACTTGTGTGGCTCAGAAGTCACAAGTTTAAGATACTTTATAGATCTATATGTTTCGGATCTTGTTCGACCTTTTGACCTCCCAAATAAGAATACCATGTTTTTAATATTAGTCATTTAATTAAGCATAACTTAAGAATATTTAAAATTAAAAATAAATTTAATAGAAAAGTAAAATACAGGCTTTTAAATCTCTTTTAGATAGAATACAATACAAATCTATTATTGCCGCTTTTATATTAAACTTCATTCCTTTTTGTTTTAATTTGATATTTATTATTTTAGATAAACTTTATAGATTTTAAATTTAAAAAAATCTAAAATAGATTTCTTTTTTTTAGAGTATTTTAGAATAAATTTTTTTTTTTTTAAGGGAAAAGTGCTAAAACATTAAAATCGCCTGGATTGAATAATAATACTAAAATAAAATAATAAAATAAAAATATATATATATTTTGTTTCACAAGTTTTTTGTCCGTCACATTTTAATAATTTTAATTATTAATAATTCTCTTCAATCTGGAATTAGATTCCATGCTGTTCGGGACCAGCCTGGCTCTGCTGCTAGTGATTGCGCTTTGAGGCGAAAACGTGGTTATGTGAAGGCCAGACAAACCCGAATTGCAACTTGCAAACCTGACCGCAGCCAAGTAAACTTTGGCGGAGACCATCTCCCGGATCCAACAGCTCTTCTCAGAGCTAACAACAGCCCTTCTCAGGGCTATCACGAGGTTAACAGCAACAACAACACAAACGGCCGTTTTCAGGGCCACCAAAAAATGTTTCCACTGTTGTCGAAGCCGTTCAGCCAAAATATGTAATAATTAAGTTTGCATGTACAGATAAATTCTCATAGAAAATAATTCACTGTACTTATTAAAAAACTCCCAGCAATATCAACTAATGCCAGGACGAAAACACCAGTAATATACAAGACGGTAGCAGACTAATAAGTAAACCTTCTGAATATAAATTTTAAAAACGTAACACGAGATTTTATTCCATTAATTGATTAAAATATTTAGTTGTAAATAATTCACAATGCACAATTGAATTTTTGAGGAAAAAAATAAAAATTTAACATTACATTTATTTTTCCTTATTTGATAAAAGATACCAACCTGATTACAGAAATGATAATAATAGATTGATATTGTATTTATTTGTTAAACTAGGAAAGGAAATTAAATTTTTTCAAAATATAAAAACGATTATAACTAATAAAAAAATTATATTACTTAGACAATTATTGTATTTCCATATACTTCCTACCCACCATTATCTTTATACAAAATAAGAGAAATATCTGTGACCTGTCTCCCTCCAAAAGATTCATGTCTCTCTCCTCATGCTCATATGCTTGTTACTAAATAACAATAACTAAAATAACTTATCCTAAAAATTAAACCTAATTAGAGCATTGATGTAGTGGAATATATTTATTAATCCAGAAGATTTTATTACTTTACGTCAACAGAAAAATTTTAAGGAATTCAAAAATAAACTTAACTTAAAGAGATTTTTCTATTATTTCGGATATTAAAACAATTATAAAATGAAAAAATAGATTTTCCTATGTAATAAATACTCTGAGAGTTTTCAATCACATTGAATTTACTTCTATTTTCCATATTTCTCTCTTCCTTTTTGTACTTGTGCAGTGGTATGTATTACTATCCAAGCCACTTATTACCCCTTTTATGATTCTCTTAAGAATATATTTTCATAGCATAATACAACTAATCCAGTCGGACATTAAAAAAGAGCTTTATAAATTATACTAGTGAAACAAGCATAAAGAAAAGTAGCTTTAATTAAAATGAGTTTTAATTTTTAACTGGAAATATTTTAAGTTACAAATGCAACAAGTTATTGATGAATAGCAGATAGAATCAAATGGAGATTGACTACAACCCAAATGAGTATTCGGTATACTAATGTTATCTATCTGCCGGATTATAGAAAAAAAATTAAATTATTTTTATTCAGTTATACATGAAAAGGTACTTTTAAAACAGATATGTAGTATAATTACATAGAAATTGTATATGTAAAAAGTGGATGGTGCAGAATGATTAATATCAGGCGACAAGACCTGATTAAATGACAAATTCTAATCTCTTGTAATAAAAGAAAAGGAGCTCAATTTCAGTTTTACATGAATATGAAAATGATTTATAAAGCATCTACATTTATAGAAATAAACTATTAATTATAGCTACCCAACAGACAAGGTAGGACATGTGCCCTAGAAGACTAAAACAAGAGGACTGGGGTTTTATCTACAGTTTGTACATAAAAAAGATTTAAAGTAGTGCATTTTTAGTTTAATATTCCTGTAAAAGTTATCAATGGAACTAGTAAGGTGTCTAAATGAAACAACTAAAATGACTCCTGACCGATATACTGTATAGTTAATTACTCCATGATTCTAGGCAAAAGACCAGACCTATATTTTCAGATACTGTTTGGATTTAAATTTAATGGAGTAAAACGTGGATTTACTTAACGCCATGTGTATTTAAAATATTTAAGGCAACACAGAAGCTTTTTTTTAAATGGAAGACGAAAAATCTGAAGACATGTATTCTTAAATTATTTTTATAAGTAGATAATCAAAAGGACATCTTTGATTTAATTTTGTAGAAAACACTGTTGATAAACATGATTCTTTATAATTTTTATTAATTAATATAATTATAAAAATAAATCCGTAAAGAAAAATAATACAAGAGATTGTTTTTCATAAGCAGAGCAAACTATTGAAAAAAGCCAATACTACGAATTAAAAATCACAAATATCTCTTTACATAAATAAAATAGCAATAAAAATAATAAACCTAAAGAAAGCTGGTGAAATTGTATAAACAGCCTGTTAGTATTGTGCAAATATTTAATAAAAAAATCATTACCCTTTGTTTTATATCAATTATATTTTAATTTAAGCTCTTAAAAGACACATTCCTAAGTTAATATTTGATAATCCATTTATATTAATATATTCTAATTTAACTTCTTTAAAGACTGATTTCTAAGTTAATATTTTGATAAACCATTTATTTTATTATTAAATGACTAATACAGCAGAATTAATGGTATACATAAAATACCCATAAATTTGATAAATTAACTATTTAGTAAGTTAATCAGTGTTAGTACATTAATAAAATTAGTAGGTTATCAGTGTTAGTATGTTAATTAAATTAGTTTAGTTAATATTAGTAAAACAATTTTTATGATAAAGCAGTTATATTTCTAAGCTACATAAAAAGTATATGCAATTACAAGCTACATAATTATTCTATGTATATCATTCCAAACAAAAGCAAACATAATGCGTGTGAAATATAAAATAAAAATGTTCTTGTGTCTTCAAAAAGGTTAAGTTAAATATTTAATTAAAAGCTTAGGAAACTAATACCTATTAATATTTTTGAAAAATCCTATTACTTGCAATACATTATAAAAACTGAAAATCCACATAAAGAACAATATCAAGTGTAGTACTTATGATCTATTTTATTGGGAAACATCCTTTGAATGAAAATGTTTCAATATTTTCAAAATAAGTTTCTTTTAATTCTCAATAATTTTGAAGAATTTTCACATTTTATCATGTTGTTTGATATTAGAAATAGAACTTATTTAAAAGTATGTAGAATGTATTCATATTGACAATAAAAGATTTAAAGAAATTAGAAAATAATGGAACTCTTACTATACATAATCATTTGACTACTTGGTTAAAGCAATGCATATAAACTGGAGTTGTATGTTTCTTCCTACATGAAGAATTTTTCACAAATGGCTGTGAATAATAAGTTCAATAAAATTATTATAATGGAAAAGAAAAAGTAGAATAAAAATTTTTAAATGATTTCAATGAAAATTTTATTTAAAATAATTAGCTAGCTATATGATATGAAAGGTAGATGTAGAATATCAAAACCTTATCTATCAAAGTTAAGAATTATGTAAAAAAAAAAATTAAAGCATAAAGCATAGACTAAAATTTATTTAGAAAAGAAAATAGAAGAAAAAGGAGTAATTAAAAAAAAATTATGCGCTTATTTCTGATTTCAACCGAGTCACCCATATAATCAGAATTAAATAAAAAATGTTCACTCACTTAAAATAATTAAACTTTTTTGGATGTTTATAGTATTCAGAAATTTGTGTGCGGGTGAGTAATTCACTAAAGATGGTAATGGATCAACCAAAATATTGAAAATGGATTAGAAAAAATTTTATTTACATTTAAATATATTTGTGTATTATATTCTATTGATATTTACTAGTGAATTGAAAAAAAAAATAAATAGATTTGGACAAAATATCTAAAACAGGAGCGGTTGATTATGCAATAAAACAGCTTTACAAAAGATATCTTTATCAGGTTACAATCAAGAGACCCAGAAATGAATGCAGTTAACTACAACTGACGTCTAGGAAAAATTTAGAAATATAAGAAAAAAATTAAATTTTAAATTAATTTATTATAATTAATTAAAATTAAAGAAAGTGTATCGCATAAATTCTGACAACGAGCTTTTAAAAATCACGTTAAATTTTTATTTCGTTTTCATTAAACTATAAATTAAAAAATAAATATTTAATTTTAAACAGATATATTAAAATAAAATCTACGTTGTATACAATAAAATGTTACTCACTTTAAAATAATGTCCCTAAATTGTGTGGTTTTTCCTTTCTAGAAGATTCTTCAGTTACCACACAAACAACATTCATACAGGTACGAGACTGAAAGATGACAAAAGATTCATAAACAACTTGATTACGTTTCTGTATTTCTGATTGGTCAGTGATACTCGTTCGAGAGCCGCAACTCCCTCGTGACGTATCTTAATCAGTATAATATTAAAAGATTGGCAAACAACTTTGTTAAAAGAATTAGTAGAAGGATCTAATTACAAAATGATTTTATTTACTTTTTCCTTAAGTTTGTATTAAAGAATTATTTAATACAAACAACGTTACGTCATCATTTCATTTTTACATTATTAGTTTTACTCACTACACAACATTACCAATAAAAAAAAAATTCTTATAGAATTTTTCACATCACCCACACCTCAAAACTCCCTTAAGTTCAAAAGTTTATATATATATATATATAAAATTCACTTTATAGTGAAGACGATAACTGCCGTAATTTTGCGCCAATCACTTTCAAAGTGATACATAAAATATAACGAACAAAATCTTGGTCGAGTTCGTTAATGGACAAAATAAGACCATGGGGGTTGAAATGACTAGCTTTTTCGAAAAACAAAAAATATCAAAATTCTTATTATTCATATGCATAATACATTTTTTAATTTCTAGTATTATTAAGTTTGTCTGAATATCTGATATTATGTGCTTATTTTTTATCAAATGATCTGGTACATTGGAAAAAAACCGCTTACTTTTTTATAACTTTTAATGTTCCACGAATCTATTTTAAAACATCTAGTGGTCTTACCAATAAAAATATGGTCACAATCATTGCATTCAATTTTATAAACACCACTCAAAATATATACATAAGAAGGATTATTGTGTTCATTAATTATTACATGTTTTATTATGTGGTTACTCATCTGATACGCAGGTTTAACTTATTATTGTCATAAACCTTTGTAATGTGTCCAACTATTTTATTGGTATATATAAGATTTTAAATATACAATGTTAACTTTGTCTATGTTATTTATTGGTATTAGATTTGTGTTATTTTTCACTTTTACCGTTTGTTTATTATAAATATTATCTACCAATATATATATTCCATTTCATTAAACGCTTAAATTTCATTCAACATTTAATTTCATTAAACTCTGAGTATAACTATTCTAAATAGATTAAGTGAATTTAAATTTATTTGTATAGATAATATCTGCTATTTAGGATATGTAGGACAAACTAAAATCTATCCTCAAAAAAAAAGGTTATATGATTCTTTTTGAACAGACCTTGTGCTTTATTAATTTACTACTGACTACTAGGATTTGAAGTTACTACGGTAAGATTATGTCCTTTAGCAGCTAAAGCGTGGCTTAATGCAAGCATTGGTTGTTGATGACTATATGATGCAGTTGGAAATACACAGAATATGTTGGCAGCATTACAGCAGGTTGAAACCATAATGAAAGTGAGCCACAGATATAATCATATTTTGTTTCTGAAAAAAAAAAACAAAACTCAATGACACAGTTCATCAGTAACATAACTGTTAATCACAGTAGGCCTCAGAGCTTGATTCTTGGTCCTATTCTGTTTTTTATATCCTTAAACTGCATCACTAATAAAAATTTTGCATAAAACTTGCATCTGGTGTTGTTTGTTTGACACCAATAAGATCTATACCAGTTAGTACTGGTTTTAAATTAAGAAGTGTCTGAGTGTTCCAGAAAAAAAATCTGCGTTATTATAAATAAACAATTTAACATCAATGCTACTTAGCCATACCTCTGTATTTTCTTACTTAAGATATAATTTTTTCCCCTAAAATTCTTTCTTCAAGATTATTATAGTATTGCTTATCCTCTTTTTCTATGAAGATGCATATAAACATGTGTGTTGTTTCATATGTTGCCTAGCTATAGGTAAATTATTAGCTTATGAAAAGTTTGTAGACAATGATTCGATAAATCATTAGAACATAAATAAACTAAAGCAAAAGGAGAAAGAATAAAGCCGTTTGAGAAGATTTTTTTGTCTATCACTAGTATTTCTTGAAAAGAATCAAAACTAGATCAATTCAATTGCTATCTAATATGAATTTCTGCTCAGTTGGTATAAGTTAATCAATAATTGAAGCAATTCAAGGCTTCAGTTAGTAACCAGCTATAGATATTTGATCTGTCTCTTGACTTACTTACCTAAAGAACAGAATAATTATTTCAGATTGTTTAAATTCCTTCAGCTGAACTTGTAGTATACTGCTACATGCAAGGGATACAGTTCTTCAGTGCCTGAAGTTTTACCGATTTCAGAGCAATTATAATCTTCTTTACTGAAAAATTATACATGAAAATTTAGTCTTGTGAAAAGGTTTTAAAAGAGTAGTATACAAAAAGTTTCAACTTTCTAAATATTTATTTATAAATCTTTAGAAAATTAATTTAAAAAAATAAAAAATCTGACAGTTTTCATATTAATTGAGATAATTTGGAAATTAAAAATTACAATAGAAATATTCATTGTAATTAATAGCATTTTGAAAATATAAAGTATTAAAACATATATAGAAAGCATTAATTAAGTGGGAAGATTTAAAAGAATTATGAAAATTAAAACTATCTTAATATCTTTTTTTCTGTCTTCAGTATAAATTTTAAACTACACAATTTTATAAGAAAACCATAAATTTGAATATTGGGTTCAGGAACTTTACATATTTAAAATTTTTTAACAGAAACAAATTATCTGGTCTAATTTATAATGAAATAAAAACATTTTAACTTTTATACTTCTTGAGTAAAATTTGGAATGTTATTGAAATAATATCATAATAGAAGTCATTATAAAAAAAAAAAAAAAAACTGTAAAGAAGGAAGACCATCCAAAATGAGTTTGTACACAGAAATATGTATTGTAACACTGAAAAACATTACAATAATGCATTTTATTAACTCATATATTCATACTTATATAAAAGATTATGTTTTTTTTTACTTACTAAGTTTAACTGGATTCAGTAAATTTTTTTTTTGCTTTTATAAAATCCTATTATAACAGTTTCTTAAAAAAAAAATAAATAAAAACTAATAAATTTAAATATTCAAAAATATAACTGCATTAAATTTATTTGTAATAATACAGACACTGTATGTATTGTTAAATAACATTAAAGACAACAAAACCGAATTGTATCAGTTAAATATGTAAAAATGCTGAAGAAGATTAAATTAGAATTTGATTTATAAAAAAAAAAAGTAACAATTATTAACTGCTTTCAAGCCTTAATTTTTTTGCAATGTATTTAGTGATAAGATCTATATGTAAGAAATGTTTGCATGGAACACACACACACACACACACACACACACACACATCTTTTTTCATTTTAGCAAAATAAACCACCTGGTACAGAATCTTGGGATTAGACATGTCCTACTTTAATTTTATCTTAATTTTTACTTTTCCTACATTCTCAGTAATTTTTGAAATATTTAATTAAATTGCATATTAAGAATATTAAAATAATGAAAATTGCATATTAATTTATTACATGAGTGTTACTATCTGTGACAGTTTTATGAGACTCCTTTAAACACTAATGGTTTATAAAAATGAAATTTTCTTTATATATATATATAT
>JAAAKQ030175360.1:5744-17955 GCA_010016005.3 Zanna intricata
AGAACGATGAGTATTCTCAGATCTCCGACGAAACATGGTAGGGTTTCTTTGGAGACTTCTTTTCGAAGATTGGAGAAATGTATAATGAATGTGTATTGAAAACTATTTTGAAAAATTATAAAAAAAATTAAGGGGTATTGCAAAACTTTCCTACTGCTCTTCTTAAAATTTTAACTTTGCAACATATCGCACTGGTATAACCATTAACCAATAATAAAAATGTTAGCGATTGCATTTAAACATGTAATAAATAAACTTAAAAATATTTTATCGCAATGTGACGTATTCACGAAACATTTGATTTCCTTATTAAAACACGCCAGCAATAAATTGCACTAACTTCTATCATTTTAGCTTTGTATCTTTATAATAAAAGAATTCCTTTTAATTGAAAAACAATAACCAAAATAAAAAATAAGAATAGAAATATAAAGGCATAATTCTAAATAAACTAAGTTGTAATTTTCTAGGAAGGGATGAAATTTTTGGTTGATATTTTTTTTCTTTTCAATAAATATTAAAGAGTAAGGGCTAAGGGCTATTATAAAATTAAGATTTTTACATTTTAAATGCAATGGGTAACTTGCGAGATAAATTTAAATTCAAAATAATTATTATTAATTTTTCAATATTTAGATTAAATCTTTTTTATTAACACACCTTTGGACCAGACCATGGTCAAAAGATTTTTATAGTGGTTTCAAGGCCTATTGATGTTTAACTCCTCTTCTGAAGCAAGATATGACTAAAAAAAAAGGAAAATTAATAGTCATCTTTTGGTAAGGGGGATGAACATTGAATACAATTTTTGCTAATTTGTGATTTTAATAAAAAAAGTTTCAATTTTTATAAGAAAAATGTTTGCTTTACTGTCGCAGTAAAGATTTCATATTTTATTTCGGTCAAAATATCCAAACCCTAACTCCAACTATTGCAAAAATGTAATATATTCTTTTCCCCCGAAAGTAGTACCTGTAACCAGGTTTGAAAAAACCGATCATCGGGGTCCAGAGTTTTAAGACCAAATACAGGTCAACATATATACGTCTGAGGTATGTATGTCAAGTCCACAATCACAAACGTTCGTCTGACAAAAATAGATTTTTTGAACTTGAGAGCATTGGAGTAAAGGTTTTTGCAAATTTTTTTAATTTTTTTTTTTTAAACAAAAGACTTAAAAATTTAGATATTTTTTTTACCGATCTACATACTCTTCCGTTATCGCTATAGCTGCCATAGCAGCATACATCGCTATAACCAGGAAAGAAATAAAATTATACACATTTTAATACTAACAAATTTTTCAATTTTTAATTCTATAATATGTTCAAAACAATACTCTCAACATTTTGTAGATAAAATTTATTCAAATTTTATCTTTAACCTTTTATCTTTAAAATTACACGAAGCCAAAAGCATAAGCTAAAACGAGTTGAAATTTTATGATACTAAACACAAAAACCGGTTAGATGTTAATAAAATATTTTTTTTGGAATTATATTATCGAAGTTTAAATTAAAACACATATAAATTTATGTATAAAATAACAAGTCATGAAGTGATTAATAATCAACGCCCAGCAAAAGCTATTCAAGATAAATTGATGAAAATTTGTGTAAAAGTTTTTTCTTACCGTATAAGTGCATACTACGAAAGGATTTTTTAGAAATTCCAATTTCAGAACGTTAAAATGGAGTAATAATGAAATTTACTTTTTTCTTTAATATCTCGTAACAGATGAAGATATCAGCTAGATTTAGGTTTATTATTACGTTTTATAGTTTATTAGATTAGGGTTAAAATGGATTTTCGATTTTTTTTTTAAACCCGGCATTCTTTTTAATTTCCAGGTAAAAAATGAAGATGTCGATTTAATTGTTGATAGGTAATCTTCATGTGAATATCTAAATACCAATTTTTAGATTTTATTTTCGAAATTCGAACTTGAAAGGGGGTGAAGATGCATAAAAAATACGTTGAACAATTATTGCAAATTTTCCCAATTTCCAATTATACTAAATGAGATATTCACTACATTTAGATCTGTAAATACTCTTCAGGCAAATATATGAAAATCATTCTCGGGTTTTATGAATTTCGATTTTTTTAAGAGGTGAGACGGTTTAGGGCGCGGCGACACCAACACAGCCACTGTTACTGTATGTGAGACGCGACTGGCTGCATTGCCTCCGGTTATTTAACGAAAAAATATAAAATAAAAAAATTTAACGCGATGGGAAACTCCAGTAACCATATAGTGTAACGAAGACTACACTTCATTCGCATTCATACATATCATCCTCATTCATCCTCTGAAGTACTACCTTACGGTAGTTCCGGAGGCTAAACAGAAAAAGAGAGTGTAGCAAAGCCACGCGTGGCGGGGATGCTAGAATATATATACAAAACGAAAAGTAAAATTAGCGAATTTTTTTGAGCTGTAATAAAAATATAAACTGAAATATTTCTCGCTGTTTTAATTAGTTTTTTAATAAAATAATTTAAGAAAAAAAGTGTTTTTTTACAAAAAAAAATTTGTTATATCGGATTTTTAACACAAAATTCAGTTTTATTTCCCTTTAAAACTATATTACATAGCTATTTTCCACAAAGCACATACAAATTAAAAGTAAGAATTTTTAAACAGGAAAGATACATTTATTCTACATTGTATATAATCTTGCAAAAATAAATAAAAAAGTGCTAAAAGTTTTTTACCTTTAGTTCAAGTATAATCCAAGTACTTTCAGAAGAAGATTAATAATGAATGGCAAGCGACGCAATACTTTTAAATTTAAGCATTATAAATGATAGCCTACTTTTTTTCTTAATTATTAATAAATAATTAATATATCGCAACTGAAACAATTATAATTACCAATAATAGATATCGTAAATTTATGTGAATGATAAGAGAATGACTAAAAAAGGTAACATGCCTGATTACTTCAGCTATTTAACAAGCAATGAATAATGCTACATTGTATTAAAAACATCGCGACCAAATATGGAACTAAGTTTAAACTCACCTGAAAACCTGATAGCAACAGTTATGTCCTGCTGCACACGTAAATACACTATCTACACGATAAAGTTCGCTCACAAATGTGAAGTTAAACTACAATGAAGCGAACGATAAATAAACCGCAACAGAAAGAAAAATATAGATATTAAAATAAAAAATGAAAGGTTAATAAAAAAATTATTTAATAAAGAACGGTTATTCTTCTCATTACACTGTTTGAAGAATTTTAAGAAATCACCCAAACCGCATGTTACATTATAGGTAAAAAAAAAATCACGTGCAACTTTAAAAGAAATAATACATTTTTCAATACGTGATCACAACACTGATTACGTTCGTTAATATTCATGTGTTATCTTTATAAGTAAATATTAATTAATTACTATTTAGAATTAAATGAAAAAAATTCATCGTGGATCGTTATTGTTTTCAACCACAATTTTAACAAAGTTTACGCTGCTGGTACTATAAATTATTACCAAATTACACACTCACAATGTTTATAATTCTTGTTGATTGTAATTCTAGTTTATTAACCAGATCAAAGGCTAAAAATTCCCGCTCCAGCATCCAACCGGTAAAAGATTTCACTGTATTACGGTTTAAATAAAATGAAGAACGACAAGGGCAGATGGTCCTTTAAAGAACATTTCTTCGCTGGATTCCGGTCAGTCGAAAGTTCACTAAATTTTGACCAAGGCAGAAAGCAATCCTACCATTCATAGAAATAAAAATAACCGCCATCCTTTATACATACATACATACTTAAAAGTATATAAACCGCAAGGAACGAAGTCCGAACGCTGTAATTTTACGGGAATACTGCACCCTCCGACAAATTTACGTTCCTTTCAATTCCTTAAAAAATCAGTTTCATTTCTCAAAACTTCTTTTTTATTAGTAAAATCCTATTATTTAAAACATGACCGGAATAAAAGGCCGTGCATTTTTTTAATGATAATTAATAAAGATATTAACTACACAAAACTTAAAATTGATAGCTTACCGAAAGCGTTCTAAAATCAAACACGATTTCCAAAGTATCACTGTCTTAACGACACGGTAAATCCCTCTCTGACTAGTCAGTCATTAATTCTTCTAATTTCCGAAAATTTAAAAAACATATATTTAAATAGTTAACTCCTAAAGGCAGTCTTAAAATAAACATACTAATATTATTTTCAATAACAACCCTTAAGTGGTTATACTACAAAAGGGTGGTAGGAACAAAAGAACTGGAAACAAAACTTGATGGGGATGTTCCCCTTAGATAGTGAAATACAAAAGATGTCCTTTGATTCAAGGTTTTTCATACCCCTAAAGCGGTTAAACGGATACAAAACGATTTGTCTAAAACCAAGGTCAATTAAGATACAAATATTTACTCAAATAATATTTGTTCAAGTTTAAGAATTTACCTTAGAAGTTAAACCTAGGATGTTAAACAGGATTAAAGTTGCGTTTTCATTTTTCTGAATCTATTAAAATAGCTTGAAATTCCAAGCACGAAAGATAATTCCAACATTCTATGAAAACTCACATCTCGAGTTTTCCATTTTAACCATCACTAAAAGGATGAAGCTAGATTAAGGATTAATAAAATAAATTCCATATATACTTCTGCAATCTAACTGTGACAGAATTCACAGAAAAGTCACAGAACTGTGACTTTGGTTCTCGTTGTAAGTCTTTATCGTTAACTAAAAAAACTGTTGCTTAAGTTTTACCTGCACCTAAAATGTGAAGCAGAGTAAACTTGAACTACAGATATTTTATATACGTTGAATAGAAATTAAAAATTATCATAGATGCAACTATGAAATTCTAAGACAATATTTTTCAGAATTTCCCTTTAACATACTTCATTGAGAGAATGATAAAGGGAGTTAAATACAATACTACATTAAAACAGTATACAATTTCAAAATAATATTTTAACGCTGAGTATTATATACAAAAATAAATCCCCAATAAAATAAATAGGATGATAAGACAAGATTCAGCATAGTGGATTAAACTGTGTTTATTAATGTAATCTTAAAATTTAACTGGGCTGTTGTGCCCAGCTGTACTGGTTGCTGTTGTACTAGGCTGCGTCACTATTCATATTATATTAGAGCACGAATGATTTGTATGATTTTTATATATATGAAACAAAAAATAATTAAAACTTTCTGTTGAAGAAACTTCACATAATGAAGAAATGAAAATTGGAATAATTCTATTTAAATGAAGCTTATGTATACAGGAATCAGATTGGTTAAAAAATTAATTTAAATTAATTATTTTCCAACAACTCTTAAACCTAAGGTCTAAGACAAATTATATGTTTTGACAGAAGCTCACTCTTTCGAAGGTACTTTTAAAAATATGATACCTTAAACTTTAGATACTACTTTTTCTAAAACTTAACATCTACAAAAATGTAGTAGCTACATTAAAAAATAAGATCGTTCCTAATACTTCTGTGCCTAGTTAGTACAGAAAGTATATTTAATAATACAGATTATCACTTCTCAGATACTGCAAAAATATCAGTTTTTTACAACTAACAATGAAAAATTATAGCATTATATTATTACTTTAAGCATCTCTACCTTTGATGGAAATCTAAAATTCTTAATATTTTTCATACTTAAAAAATTTTTTACTTAGGGGTCAAACTGGAAGTACAATTATTTTTGAAAAGAGTTTTTATACTGGAATCAATATATCGTGACTCTTTAAGAATGTAAAGAGATATGTTGCCCAAAACATTTAACATAAAGAATTTAATTTTACATTACTGCTTAATTCTTGCCCTTGAATCACATTCCCAAATGGTCCAAGTTAAAAGAAAATAGCGTATATGTTACTCATATTTGACCGAGAAGAAATAGTATTCAAAAAAGTATTTTTATCACGACTGGTTTTACATAGTCATAAAAAATAAAAAAATACCACTTCAAGAATATTTTGCTACCTACAGAGGTTTCCACTACATGCTGGAAATTTATTTTTAAATTAGATACAAATTTTCAATAAAAAAGACTGAATTCTGATTAGATTAACCAACAACTTTCATTTCTAAAGCTCTCCTGTTGCATTGAACTTTTAAAATAAAAACTGACAAGCATTTTTATCTTTATTTATTTATACTGAAACTTTAATTTCTACTGAAAAAATGTCGTTCCAATTTTTAAGGATTAATAAGTTATGTCTGAGGAGACTACTGATGAAATTCTGTGTGTATTTAAAAAAAAGGGTTATGCCCTCAGAAATTATAAATGTTTATTTATTGAAAATCAGTATCTAATCTTTCAAAATGTTAAAATTTCAGTTTTTTCAGAAATTAGTGGTAGAAAAAGTTCAGATTTATCTCATATTAGAATTACTGCAGTCAAAATTGACAAAAATTATTATTTTCCTGATTTAACAGAACTAAGATTGCAAAAAATACACAAATAATTCTTATTTTTCCCAGGTTGGGTATATAATCCAAAAACTTTAAACATTTGTAACAATAAAAACGAAAAGTGTAACTGAATTTAAGACACAGTGTTTTCTTTATGAGAAATCTATTTAAAAAAACACATTATGTCTTTGTAAGATGTGGCAATCCAAACGAATGCCAAAAATTTATAACTACAAAATTTTGTCATACTATAAAACCAAATATTATAAAAATACCTGGAATACTGTATGAATACCATAACATTGAATAGCAAATGTGAAAAAAAATTATCAAAATGTGAAAAAATGTTCTGTTTCAAAAAATTGTTTCATGCTAAATTTTTGGGCATAACCTGTAATAGTTGGACAGGGGCATGTAATATAGCCTAGCTAACAAATTTTAAATAATATATGTATTTCTAAGTAAGGAAACCAATATTTTATTTAATTTGTAGTGCTAAATTTTCAGGCAGTTAACAAAATATGGAACAGAGTATTTTGAAAATTTTGCCCAATGCTACTTGAAGGGTAATATTTCATACACTGTATTCTCTTGTAAAGTCCAATGCAAAAGAAGGAAAAAATTGTAATTGTGAAAAAATAAAATAAAAATTCTAAAAATGAAAATGAAAAATCTTTTACCAAATTACAGCTTTCTAATACTGCGGAAAAAACCAAAGGATACTCTTCTTCTAACATAATATGATACCCTCTCTTTTGTATTTTTCCTTTACAAAGTAATTAATTCTTAATCAACTTCAGGACTTACAAAAAAAAATATATATATATATATAAATAAATAAGAATTTATTTTTCATCACACGAGGTAACAGCAGTGTGACAAATTAAAAAAAACTATTCAGTCATTTTTAAGTAGGAGGTGAAATTTATACATGGGTATATAATTAATAATTAATTTTACAAAGATCATAAAATTTACTAATCAAGAAAAGCCTAAAACTAAAGAAAGTTAACAAGTAATTAGCAGCAAATGTTATGTACCTGTATGTATACTGTTCTATCAATATATGCTATTTTTGTAACAAATTACAACTGACATGTATAATGTTGAAATAACTCAAAAAATTATTTAGAACTCTAAGCAACTGAAAGTAAGGGTTATTAAAGCACCATTCTATGGACACAACACAAAAAAAATTAAAGAATTATTGGAATAGTTGTTTATAGAATAGTTAACACATTCGTGATAATATTCACCTATGTATAGAAACCAAAAACAAGACTCAACTTTGATAGTAATATTTTAAGCATTCTCTGAACAGTCGACTTCAAATGGAATGAATACCATCAATTCATCCATCTAAATAAAGGACGACAAGTAGAGAAGCACAATGTAAATGGCTAGTTGTTGCAAGTTACCATTTAGTTATAACAAATAAATATCTTTGCTGCACAGTTAATGAAATTTATTTTTAAAAAGTAATAAAGTTCTAAAAAGCCTTTTTAGGAAAAAATTTTATATAAAATCTAAATCTGAACTGTATTTTAATTGTTAATCAATCATGACAAAATCTGCAAAGATATGCATACAAACCTGTGTGTGTGTGTGTATGGATATGTGTGGGGAAATAAATTTTACAAACAAGTGAAAAATAGCATACAAAATTTCAACAATTTTTAAGAAGACTACATAATAAGCTACACAAACTGTTTTAATTTTTGGCAATTCTAACTGAACACATAATTTAGCTTAAAAAAACCCATCTAAACCATTGAAACTTTCAACTCAGTTATAGTTGTTTTTAAGCTAGAATTAAGTTTTTGTTGGAGATTGCCTAAAATGAGTTACTTGAACTTTTTAATATTATTATAAAATCACCGTTTAAGTAACTTGTTTTATAGTTTCTTAAAAATACTACTTGTTCATAATTTGTTTTCTCTCTGTATCTGTTTAGCCTCAAGAACTATCATAAGGTATTACTTCAGAGGATGAATGAGGATGATGTGTATGAAGTGTAGTCTTGTACACTCTCAGGTCGACCACTCCTGAGAAGTGTGGTTAATTGAAAACCAACCACCAAAGAACACCAGTATCCACGATCTAGTATTCAAATCCATATAAACATAATTTTTTTTTTAAATTTATTTTCATATATAAATATTATTTCCTCCTTGTCTAATTTTCAATGGCCACCTAGCCCTCAAATTCTATGTAAAATGTTTTGTTAAAGATTTTGAGCATTTTATTCTGTTAAAAAGAGACATGCAGTGAACATCTGTAAAAGGGGCATCTTGAAACAAACTACTAAATGTGGTAATAGGTTAACTATTTGAGTGGTAGATAGATAAGTTCATTTTTTGAATAATGAAGCTACCAAGATAGAAGGCAAAAATGGTTTACTCTTTACCAAATTATCTTAGTGATTTTTAAAAAAAATTTATACATCAACAGATGACACTATTTATTATTAATAATTAAACATAAAAAAAAAGTTGTTCTATTCATTGATGGTACACAAAATAAAAAAATAATATTAAGTTTTTTATTAATTATATAATTAAGTAAATTTTGTAACTGATGTAAATAATACATATTAATTTAAATAACTTAAAAAGAAAAAAAAAAAAAAACATTGCCTATACAAGTAACATAATATAAAATAGCATATTACCCCTTAATGCATATTACCACATAATATTAATAAGTATCTTTAAATCAACATTCCTCTACACAGTTCAAGCATTGTATACCTCCTCATTTCTTTATAAGAGAAAAGGGTAAATTAATTTGCTGCTTCACATTATGTACTCCAGTCTTTCTTGCAATTGTTTAAAATAAAAACACTGAAAAATCAAGAAGCCACAGCAGGAAATCCTCCTTCAAAAGTTCATCTTTAAATTGCCACACAATCAAATATTAACAGTAATAATACTAACTTGGGCTAAAAAAAAAAAATTAATAATTTGGCAAATTAAACATAGAATACTTTTAAACTACTAAAAAATGGGCGTGTTGTGAGGATTCAAACACTTTGTTGACGAACTTGCCAACAAACTTGTTCGCTTGTCAAGCGAACTTGATTACACTCCTATAAGAAAATAAGCAAAAAAATACCTGCTTAAGATCGAATATTCTTTAAGAAACGTGGGTTTTAAAAGTTAAACTTTAACACAAATAATATTTTTTGGAGTTACACCTAAAAATTATTTAATTCTAGCAAAACACTTGAGCAACTAAAAAATGTGCGCAACCCTCTCCACACCGAAAACAATATACGTAAAGCTAGTTACATACAAAACCTATGATAACCGATTTAAAGCAGATAGAAATGTTATACTTACAAAGTTTATAATCCTAAGAAATGCAATGAACTAATGAAAAGGTTAAATGAACAAGTGATTACAATACGAACATCCTTAACCTACAAAGTATTTCAACAAACTCACCTACTGTGCTGAATAAACTGTCAGATGCTAATACAACCAACCTTTCACTTCGCAGCTGTGATTGATATGTTAATTAATTCTGTATAATATAAAACGATTGCTAATATATTACTTATTATGAAAATTTTACTACTAAAAATTCACGTAACGAATATAAAAAAAACCATTAAAACACCACATACAAGTTAAAATAACAATCGCACTTGTAGTACCGGCTGACAAGCTACGATGATGACTCATTCACAGTAATCTAAGCCACAAGAAATTTCCCTTTTTGTATCATATTTCCAACTTGAACTTTGATATTTTTTTAAAACAAGAATACCTTAAAAATTCTTTAATGAAAAAATTTCTTCAAACTGTTTGAGTTTGATTTTTTATTTAAAATTTAACGAACGTAGGAAATAAATTGCAATACTGAAAAAAGTTTTTTTCTTTGACATCTGCTTCATCTTTTGATCAACAGAGAAATTAATAACATAATGTTTCTACAATACCGGAAGAAAAATAATTTGTTTAACTTTCACGGGCAAAAGTCTTACCTAATAAAATGATTCACGAAGTGAAAGAAGGCGTGGCACTCAACATGGCAACGTTGGGTTGCATTCGGCGGGCTGTAATTTTGTTTTTAATAAATGATACAATCTTCTCTTGTAAAAATATTCTGTTTGTTGCATCTAACTTGTCTTGACTTGATATCACATATATTGTTACATTAATCATATAAATATTCATTTGTTGTAAAAATAAACAAAATGATCCCTGCAAGGAAGCAAAAATGATGTAATAATTGAATCAATTATTCTGATAACCGTCCCTGTAGTCAAATACATTTGTATTGATTACCATAAAGAACTCGACTTTTTGAAGCACATAAAAAATATACTTGCTTAAACATTTAAAAAATTTTAACTGTGAAAATCAACACCTCAAATTCTAACTGAAACTGCCACGTTAAATGATCTAAACTATACTTATTCCAATGACTTCAATATTGAAGTTAACATTAAAATCATATAAAGTATAATTTTAACTGGTATTAATATTAATTATTGAACCAAATATTAATTTGTTACAGACCTTGATTTTTTTTAATGATGCCTTTTGTTTATCTTAATGCAAAGCATGGACAAACAACCATCTGGTGTGGTTCACTAAAATACAGATTCAATTTCTACTTTTGACCTCAAAATTCTAATTGAAATTTTTTAAAAAGTGAGATTTATAAACGAACGTTCTAACTCTCTTATTTAAAGCTAGTAGAAGCTAAAAAAAATATTGGGTAGAATTTAGAAATGTACTGTTCTATCTCCAGTGTGATATAGTAAATTAAAATCATACTTTATATGCCTATACTTTATCATACTCTATATGCCTAGTCTAGTGACAGTGTTTCATTATTTATTTATTTTAACATTATAATAAATGTAAATTATAGTACTGTAATCAAAATATATCAAAGAATACGTTTCAAATATAATGTATTTCTGTAAAGATATTACGCTGATCCGACTTGTTTTTGTTCAAAACAAAAATTTTAAGAACTAGGTGAAAGTGCCAATACAAGAAGTTAACAGCATTCATAGTGTGACAGAATGACACATTAGAGGAATTGAACTGCACTCACCTACGAAAGTAAGGACTAAGCCAGCTGCAGATAAAAAAGGAAGTTAAACAACTCAAAACATTTTAGAATTTTCATAATTTAGCTTCCACTGCAAACTTTAAACAAGTTAAAACTCATTAAAATCAAACACATAATTTATTAAAAAGGAATTTTAGTACCAACTGTTAACTATCAATTAATACTGAAGCTAAGGTATAAAGTGCATTTTTATTCTGCAGGGATCTTTTCTCCCTGCATAAAATAAGAAGATAATTTCATCAATGATCCCAGAACCAGATACAATAAAGATAAACCAGAACTACATCCAAAAATTAATTACATTTCTGTTCAGAAGGCTTGTGATGTGTCTAATTAAGTGATTATGATTGTGTTCTGAAATAATCTATTTATTTTTGTTAATAAATATACTTTTTCAACTCTTTTGTAATATTTTTTTTATTTGCTAATTAATGTAATTATGTAACTAACATAATCAGATTTTGATTAAAGCAAATGTATTTATAGACAAATGTATTACCTAATGTAACATTTATTCTAGTTTTATTTTGGAATTAAAACCTTGCTCTAAACTACTAAAGTGTTCTAACTCCAGTGCATTGTATTTCCTTAAACAACTATAAATTCAAAAATAATGGCTGAAAATTAATGAAATTTTGAAGTTGATATTACAATTTCTCCATTACTTTCTCTCTCTCCATATATATATATATATATATATA
>JAAAKQ030175360.1:18055-30198 GCA_010016005.3 Zanna intricata
ATATATATATATATATATATATAATATATATGTATTACATACGTGTGTATATATATTAATTTATTTAAATTAAACTTCTTAGAATTCATATATCCTCTGTACACAAAATTTAGTTCTTTACATGTTTCTTTTTTCTTCAGCCACTTTGTAAAGTACAAAGAAAAAGAAAGTATTGTAGTAGCAAATAACATGTTTTAATTCTTGACTGATCAAATATTTGTTCTAAACATTTTTTTATATTTTATTATTATTTTTGTGTAATTGTAATAAATATAAGGAATGAAAAATACATTACTGAAGATGGCCTTAGGCCTGAAAGCGTTTTGATGATGATACAAAAGTAAAGCTAAAAATGTTTATTTTATTTTTTACTTTGCAGAGTGGCTGATAAAAATAAAAACATATATATATATATATATATATATTTATATAAATATTGCTATATGTATGTATTTATGTATTTCTCCATTTGCTATATGTATCACGACTCATTCAACAGCCATAGCTGACAGGCTATTACAGAATATCTTACCTTGAAATTTAGTCAAAGTGACCAGCTTCATGTTCTCACTAGAGAAAACAAAATGTGTAGTCTTTTTTCATCTGTGTGATAATTCACTCCACAAATCCTGCACAATGGAAAGCCAATTGCTATTACTCCTGATATTAAAGTAGGTTTACCTTTTCATCAGTTTCTTACATGGGTCAAACACATTAAACAGTTAAAGGTGAAATGTTTAAAAATTCTAGATATTCTCTGAATCCTTAGCAACACCAAGTGGGGAACTGCCAAACATGTGTGTTATGTTTTTATTATTCTTTAGTACAATCCCTTTAGATTATGGTTGTATTGTCTACTCTACAGTACGTCATACCGTGCTTAAGATGCTAAATGCTGTACACCACTTTTTTCTTTGTCTTGTCACTGGTGCATTTTGATCAAGCCCTGTTGCCAGCATACTTGTTGATTGCAATTAGCCATGAGTTTGGGATAAGTGGGACCAGCTGCTAGCATCTTACTCTGACCATCTTAAAGGACAACCAAATTATTCAACTCTTAAAGCAGTCCTCACACACCCTCAAAAAAAAAAAGGTTCTCCATTACTTTACGTTAATACAAAAAGTATGCTCAAAGTAAAAACCTTGTGTTGTGTAAATTTTCAGCTTGCTCTAGTAAAAAATTAGAAAAATGATTTAGCATACTGGTTTCTAAGATCTCATAATACAAAAGCATGACTTCTTACTCCTTACCAACTGTGGTGGAAGAATGGAACATGTGAAAAATGAAGAAATCTTTGATCCATAAGATTCTGATATAATTTACTGAGAGAAATCAGGATAAAATTAAAAACAATTTATCCTGAAAAGTTTAACTCTGAAAGTAAAACTTGAGGCTGAAGGAAAATATTGGTACTTTTTGACAAAAGAAAGAATTAGAAGGATGTGTCTAGTACCTGCAACTCGGCATGAGGCAGATCACTGAGACTGGGACAAAGCAAAACCAATATAATGGTCATACTCTTAAGTACATAATAAAATGTAAGAGTGCATTTCAACCCAAGGGACCTAGTTATTTAATCTCAGGAGAAAATAGTTAGAGAGAAGCCATACTGTTTGTGAGGATGGACATTGTTTCTAAAAGTATCCAGAAAATAATGCATAAGCAGTTAGCTCTCTGAACTCTAGATCAGCCAGCTTCATGTATGATTCCTGATAAGGGTTGGGAATTTTTTCACCCATCATTTCATCCAATAATTTTTGTTTTAAAGATATCTACAAAAGTACATGTAAGGTCATAGTAATAAAATAAATAATCCACGAAAATAGCTGAAGACTCAAGAGGAGACCCTTATCAAAACTCAATAGTAACTTGGTATAAACTCTTACCATTTTACAGAAAAAGGTGTTCTGACTGCTCCTCCTTACTTATAACCTGTGCGAGTGTTAATGTTGGGAAAGAAAAAGATGATTCTTCTGGAGCACTTGTGTAGTTTAACAGTAAATAAAATTTTGTAAAGATGATAATAGAATTTTTTTTTTTTTTTTTAGTTTTATATTATTAATTGTTGCAGTTCTAACATAAACATTAAATGGTTCTAAGCAGTATGGATTCCTGATTCTTTTGCAAAGTCAGGCATTGTTAGTTGTCAATGGCTACATGTAAAAGATCCATTCAGATATTTACTGATGCAAGAGGTATTATTAAACTTTATTTTGAAGCTTTCAGATGAATTCAAATACCTAAGGGTTAACATGGATAAGAAGCTCACTTGAAATACTTGTCTAGTTAAAATACCTGTCAAAAGCCACATAGCTACTGATAATTTTCAGATTTTTATTAAACTGAAACTAAGGATTAACATCTCTTCTATAAATGGTACAATTATTTTAAAATCTGCGTAATATTTAAAATTTTATCTATAAGTATAGGTTTATGTAGATTTTGAGCCTCGTTACAGTCTTATCAAATAAAATTAAAATATTTAACATTAATTATCAAATAAAAATTAGAAGTGATTAAATTTCATATAAATTAAAAATAATAAATGCATGAACAAACAAATCTACCTCTTATGTGTTCATAGTTCTCATTTATATTTGCATGCTCATGCAACAAAACACAAGCTTTTCTCAACTGAAAAATTTTCACTCAACATATGAAAATAACATCAACTTCTAACAACTCTGGAACTTTGTTGACTAAATGAGACAAGCTTATTAACTTTTTCAATTGCCTGATGATTTTAAATTTGATTATATAACCTGCATGTTATATAATGGAAATGGACTTTGTGGGTACTCTTTACAATCTAAAACTATTCAGTTAAACCAATGAAAACAATTTCATAATTTTGGTTCTGAAATATTGTTTAGGTATTTGAGAAAATAACAAAAACATTTTATCTATTATTATTTTATGGTAAAAATTATTTTGATTGTAATTTATTTAACTTTAATGGAATAATTTATTTGTTAGAAATAAATAATTCTTAACTTAGATTTCATTAAATATGTGTTTTATTCAGTAACTGTTAGTGCATACCACACAACCCTATAATACAGCAGAGTCACCAGGCTTGTTGGATTCAATATTATATATTATATTATTGCAAGATGTGTATTAAATTATAATTGTTAATTTGAACCAGTTTTAGGTTTATTTACAGCCCACTTAACATAAACAAAACATAATTTGGTCCTACATGCCAGATATTTGGAATTTGATACATAGTGAAATCAACTAAATTTTATAATCATGAGTGTAATGTAACATTGTATCTAAATTCCGTTTTTAATTAGACAAAAAGAAAGAAATGAAATGACCAACTGTGCAGAAGAGTCTAGAGACAGTTAAAGGAAATGACATAAGAGATATTTTAAATTAAATAATTTTTTACAATCATGACATCCGAAGCAATCAAATGTTTATGATTCTACTTACTCATAAGAACAAAACCAAAATGTGTAAACATTAAATTTTGTGTTTAATTCATTGGTGCTGCCTTTGTGATGAATTGTATGCTAACAGAACAATTAATTGGCTATATGCTGACTGCAATTCATAAGTAAAATATGTATTTCCATTATTGCCAGGCATCTTGCATTCCAATGTGGTAAGCTAACCCACCTATCTAAAGCAAACAATACTCATCCTGTTAATTCCTGTTTATCTCTATCAATATTTTGTCCTTAATTAACCAATCATTGACTTTGTATCCTATGCTCAGATTATCATTACACAATCCAAGCCTATTATTATAATATTAATATAGCCTATTATTATAATATTATATTTTTTTTAACCTCCGATACCACTGTTAGGTATTACATCAGAGATGATTGATTTGTAGCGTGTGAAAATGCCAAACCTAACCCGGATTCAAACCCGGGACCTCCGAATGAAAGGCAGAGACACTACTACTCGCACCATGGAGGCTATTACTATAACTTAGATATTATTTCCTTCACTCATGTTATGTATTTCAGCTTTATTCTTTGAAACACATCCTTTACAAAAATCTAATCTTAATTAACTCTTTAATTTTTATAATTATACAAAATGTTTGCTATAAATAAGAGAGCTAGTAAAAGCGAATGTGCAACAGATGTGTTTCAAGCCCAAATGAAACAGAAAAATCATGAAAGGGGTATGCTTAAGAGTTCCATCACGTGTATCATTTAGTCAGAAAATCAAGATATCGAACTCGTTGCAAATCAAATTCCATCATCTAATCTTGATCTGGAAGGACATATTCCATAATCTTCCTGCGAAAATGCAAAAAAATAAAAAATTCTAATTGTGAAGGGTCATTGTCCTCAAACTTGTCTAATTCGATTAAAAATAGTAATATTTCTTCAAAAAAAGGAACAATTGATCACTCTTCCTCCCTTTATGTAAATGAAGTGCAGTCTTGTACAGATCATTCTTCCTCAAAATTTTACCGAGATTTAATTGTTCTTATGGGAATTGTTTAGCTTTTAGTGAGTTTTTCTGCACAATTGTTCATAACAATGATAAGTTAAGATTAGTTCAAAAATGTAATTATTTAGTATCATCCTTAACAGATGCTGCTCAGCAGTTAATTAAACATTTGTCA
This sequence comes from Zanna intricata, assembly GCA_010016005.3. Taxonomy (NCBI): domain Eukaryota; kingdom Metazoa; phylum Arthropoda; class Insecta; order Hemiptera; family Fulgoridae; genus Zanna; species Zanna intricata. The sequence goes on from JAAAKQ030175360.1 coordinate 22,654, forward strand.
CACAGCCAACAATTATATGGTTGCATGGAGCTTACTTGAAGATAGATATTCAAACAAGCGTTTCATAGCATCAAAACATGCCTGCGAAAAATTAGATATACAGAGAATTCCCAAAGAATCTGCCACCAGCTTGGCTAATTTTAATGAACAATTTCTAGTGATATAAATACTTTAAAAGTATTAAAAATTGATATGAACTATGCAGAATTTATATTAATTCAATTATTTGCAGAACGCTTAGATCAATCAACTATATGATCTTGAGAATCAACTTTAACAGCTGATTCTTTTCCATCTATTGATAAATTATTATTTTTCTTGAAAAACTGAGACAAATGTTAGAGAAAGCTCTACCTCAATATCTCAAAGAAATCCATTGCAGAGATATTTGGAGTTTTCCTTGTCTTTGAAACATTATAATTAATCCAAGTGGGATAAAAATAATTCTTATCAGATGCTTATACTATACTATTACAACTAATTACAATGCCCGTATTGATAACAATCTTATCTATTGTATAAATGTGTACATTTTCATAAGTTGCCTATTGGCAGTAAAATATCATTTTTCAAAAACAATCACAATGTTAAGAATTGTTATAATTCTCATTGCTGTAAATATTGTAAGCAAAAACACATTAAATCTTACTTGATAAGCAAAAATTTGAAATTGAGTGTAATCATAACTCTACTGAAGTAATTCAGAGGGCAAAAATGAAACTTATAATAGTGTTCTTATAATTGATTGCAATCACATGTAGTGTATTACCGACTCTCAGACCAATTTTATTACCAAAACATGGTGCAGTGCTAGAGTAAAACTACAACGAGAAGATTTACCCATCTTCAGAATAAATAACATTTCCACAGCTACAAAATATAATGTAAATATTAAATTGTACTATAACTATGAGAATTATTCTATTAAACTTTATTCTACTAAATTCTTCTATTCAACGTTTTGTTCTACCATGTATTACAAGTTTGATGCCCACTGCAAGTATAATTACAAATATGCGGAAATTTTCAAAGTTTGTGACGTTTGCGAATAGTAATTTAATTTAGTGGTAATGCAGACATGTTAGTTGGATCTAAATTATACTTACATTTAATTAAAAAGGGTCAAATCAAGAAAGTTTTCCAGAAACTAAGTTAGGTTGGATAATTGCTGGAAGGTTACTGTTCACAAATACAGAAGAAAATCCTCCTTGCATAACAATATTAGTCAATTCTGAAATGAATATTCAAAATCAATTGAAGAAGTTTTGGGAATTAGAAGAGATTGCCATTAAAACTCACACCAAAGAAGAAAATTTATGTGAATACCACTTTTTAAAAACTTAAAGAGAGATGAAGATGGAAGATATATTGTGCATTTAACAAGAATTCCGAACCATGTTCCTATAGGCAACCCTCTTAACAATGCCCAACATATATTTTTGGCATTAGAGAGAAAACTGAACAAGGGCAATATTTTACAAACTGATTACAACAATTCTATGAATGAATACCTTCAACTTGGTTATGTGCGATTGATTCCACCATCAATACAAAAAATTCAACATGTAGCAATGATATCGAGAATCCATATTATCTACTACATCATGTGGTGTTTAAAGAAAATAGCACTAGAGCAAAACCATGAGTAGTCTTTGACACATCTGCCAAGATGGAAAATGTAATATTACTCAATGATATCTTAGTGTGAGGACCTGTTTTTCAACAAGTCTTAATATTAATTGTTTTACAATTTGGAATGCGTATTTATGCAATTTCTGCGAATGTTGCAAAGATGTATCAACAAGTGTATGCTGACCAGAAAGAGTATGTCTTATAAGATTTTGTGGCAAAGGTCAAACAATGAGGAAATCAAACACTCAATTGACCACTGTCACGTACAGAACTGCATCTGCCTCATTCCTTGTAACAAGATGTATAATTCAGTTACCTGATGAAAATTCAGAAAAATTTTTGAAAGGCTTCAGAAATAGGCTTCAGAGATTTTTATGACAAACTGGTTGTGATTATTTAAATGAAGCAATGCAATTACAAGGTGAAATAATTTTGATTCTTAAATAACCTGGATTTGATTTACACAAATGGTGTTCAAATGAACATTAATCAACATTTAATCTGGGATTATCAGAATGATATGTTGCATTTTCAAATAAACTACAAAAATCACAATGGTCGTTTACTAAAAAAATAATTTTAGCAAACATGTTATAAATATTCAATAAATTAGGTCCAATTATTATACTATATAAGATATTTATGCAAAAATTTTGGCATTTAGTTATCATATGAGATTTATTAAAAATATAAAAAAATAATCAAAATAAAATTAATTATAAGCATGGTTCATCTATTGAAGAGAAGGAATTTATTTTAATGTAATGTATTATTCAGATTCAAAATATTCATTTTCAAACAGAAATTAAAGAATTACATGCTAATTCATCTGTATCTAAATTAAGCAAAATATATTCATTGCATCCAGACACATGGAAATGGTTGTCTTAAGAGTGGTAGCAAGATTGCAATTGTCCAGTTTGAATTTTGACAATAAGCATCCTATCATTCTTCTGCCTAAATCTAACTTAACTGAGTTAATAATTGAAAATAAACATCTTAGACTTTTGCATATAGGACCTCAAGTACTCCATTCTCAACTTCATGAGAAACATTGGATAATCAAAATAATCAACTAGTAAGAGCATCATCAGATCAATTTTACACAAATGTCTGACATTTTTTTATTCAAGGCAAACAATCATAACAATTAATGGGACAACTCCAAGATGTCGCACTGAAATTATTTACAAGCCATTCTTTAACTGTAGAATAGACTACACAGGACCTTTATTAATACATTAAGGTGGGCGGCACTCAAACATTAGAATAAAATGTTACCTTGCATTATTTGTTTGCCTATCTACCAATTAGACATCTACATATTTGTTTTATATTGTATTGATACATATTATATTTTATTGATACATTCAACCTGATACATTTTTTTATTGTTTAATTTATAAATCATTCTTTTGATTGTTATTTTTTATATTCAGCTTCATGTTTTTGAATTTTAAGAAATCATACTGGTTTCTGGTGGGCGGTATTTTCAGGCAGAGCTGAGTGTTATTAAAATAACACATGGTGTCAGACAGCAGCACACCATGTGTTATTTTAATAATACATGGTGTTAAAATTTATTAACACATAGTGTTAGTATTAAAATTTATGTAATAAACTAAGTTCATATCAATTTTATAATTTTTTGATAAATTTTCTCTAAGGGTGATAAAACATTCTTCAACTGTTAGTGAAACATCGATTACAAACAAGTTCTTTAGGTAATAATCACTTTATCTTGTTTTTAATTTGAAATAATCTGTCTACTTTGTTACATTTTAGTTTAGTTTATCAATTTTTAAGCTTTTTTATTTTCTTAATTAATAAATATGAAGAATTCAATTTTTGAGAATTTATGAGATTTACTTAAATCTCTAGAAAAAATTATCATTTTCCTCCAATTTTAACTGTGTGGTAATCTATATAGAAGTTGAAATTTCTACACACATGGTTATTCATTTTAGTATTTATCTTATATTTACTTCTGTTATTCATTTATGATTGTTGTAATTTATGTTTACATAAAAGAAATGAACAGTAAGCTAATTTAAACCATGGTAAGAATTAAATTGACTGATTTTTTTTTATGCAGAAGTTTTCTGGTATCTAGTACAGGTTTCTTGAATCAGAACCTGTAAGCATCAATCTATTTGCATGGATGCAGAACTTGCTGCGATCCTTATTTGCACAATGAGATTGACCTAGTGATCTAAGATGATCCCTTGATATCATCTCTTTTTATGTTATAAAAAAAAGGGTTTCTTATTAAGTACATTATCTAATGTCCCTTTTATTTATTTATGGCTTTATTTGCTGGTGAATTTATTATTTTCCAGTATTTCTTGATATAAAAATATAGATATTAACAAATAGTACCTATAGTGGCAGTATAAAAAAAATACTAAATATGGAATTATTAATTAATTTAATAAATAGACTTATTATAATAATAGCCACAGTTTTTGATGAATAATTAGTGATAATATAGTACAAATTTCCATGAAAAGTGCTGATGGGTGTACAAAAGATGATCCAGACTTGTATGGTCCAATTTTAGCTGCATATGCCATTACGTATGCCACATAGTTCTGTTCATGAACACTATGAAACAGATGAGCCATGGGTCCTAAAAAAAATAATTCATAAAATATATAAAAAAAGAAATATACAAAAAAAAAAATATATACATTATTTTTACAAATAAACATAATTATATTTATTTATTTTAAGGTTATTACATACATTTAAGTCTAGTTACCTGTTAATGATATATTAATTTTTATAATTGGTAAAAGATGTCAAGTCTGCGAAAATTCAAACCCAGAATCTTCTGCATGAAAGATAGAGATGCTATCAATCTTCCATAGATTGCATATTATAAATTTCAAATACTGAATTTCATTATTAAGATATTTTAATTTATAAAAACTTTATTGTATATTTATAAAAACAGTATACACTAGTACGTTAAAAATAATGAATGAAAAAGAAAAATGTAATGAATCAGTAAAAATTAGAAAAGATGTTCTTTTTTACAAATCCTTTCAAGAATCAATGAGTTTATAGGACAGTTGAATCATTAATAGTTTAAGGATGGGAGAAGGGGGAAATCATTTTTTTTAAAATTATCTCCAAAAATTAGGATTTTATTACAGAATGTTAAGAAAGCTTTTTTTAAATCTTATAAATACTATTTTAATTTAATTTTTGTTCTGTCACAATAAAATAAAAATAAAAATTGACCAAGATAGAATTTCTGAAATAACCCCCGTAATTGTCCCCTTTCTGTAAAAAAATGTTCACAATTCATTTTAAGTTTTCTATTTAAAATTACTCATACATATAATTTATATTAACAGCTTAATGAGCTGAACATTACATAAGCTGACCAAGATAGAATTTCTGAAATAACCTCTGTAATTGTCCCTTTTCTGCAAAAAAATGTTCACCAATTCATTTTAAGTTTCCTATTTAAAATTACTATAATTTATATTAACAGCTTAATGAGCTGAACAAAAATTTTTTTTTTAAATGAAAGAAAAAATACTTTTATTTTTTCTTTCTTCTAATACTTTTATTAGAAGAACTAGATGAATACCAGGCTGAATTCACAACAATCAGTGAACATCTATTTTATCTTCTTTGTCTACTTTAAAAAGGCATGACTCAATTGAAAGTACTGCTTTAAATATGCTTATTAATAAGTACAGATATTCATTGCTCATTCATCAGTTCAATGCTGAAAAAAGAATCAAAAATATTTTAAGATACAAGCATCTGATATCATAGTACTCACCCTGAGCATAAATAACAACATCACCACCACCATGTTTAACTTCGTCTGTGAGAATTGAAGCCTGTATTGAATAGTCATAATCTGTTGTATCAGTGCTTTCAGGGTTGGGTCTAACTACTTTCCCATCTTTTATTGTGTATTGGTAGTTGTTTGGTCCTCCTGTTCCATAAGTTAATGTTGTATATGGTTCTCCATCCATTGAGGATTTCTGAGCTATTCCTGTAATAAAGCACATAAGTAAATCTATTGATATGTCATTAATGCAGATAATTTTTTTTTATGGATTATAGACAAATAGAGCATGCAATAGTGTGTAAAAAGTTTTATATTAAAAAAAAATAAATAAATGAATTTTGTGACAGTATATATAACAATTAGTATACATTATTGTAATAGTAATAAGTTGTATTCACTTTACTGAAGTAACAATTAATATTTACTGAATAAAAATATTATAGCTGTACTCTAACATCTTTCAACTAGAAGGCATTGGTGTGAAATAAAACGCATTTTTTAAAAAAAATTTTCTGCTACTCTTTCTTAGAACAACCTTTTCTAATAGATGAAGAAAAGGAACAGGAAAAAGTGCACTGATAGAACATTGATAGGTAATTATCAATCTATTTGAAAAAAATCATACATCAGAAGGAACTGGATTATAAACTAAAATAATGGGTCAACAGACTTACAAAAAATGAGTTGCAACTTTACTGCTTTTTTTCGTAATACTTAATTCCAAATTAATTGTCTGAACTGGGTTTTGCAAGATATTGTCAATGTAACACAGTACTTTTTCCTTCATTTTTTCAATTAGTTTAAAAAGAAATTTGAAAAAACAAATATGTAATTTATTTATTTTCTTAAGACAATTTATTTCAGGTATTTCAATATATTTTTTATATTAATTGTTGTTTCACAGTTTTAATTCTCAAGAGCCAGACTAAGTACTGCAGCTAAATTAAATTATTTTGAGAATTCCTAGTATATGAGTTTATTTCAATACTTCCTTTGAGATTTTTTACTTGTGATTTTCTTTAAAAAGCACATGTTACATTTTCTTACCATATATATTATCACAGTTGGGTGTATAGACATCTAATTAGTATTCATCACACGTGCTCACTGGGCTGGTCTGGTGGTTAATGCAACATCACAAATTAGCTGATTTTGAAGTTGAGAGTTCTAAAGTTCAATCCTAATAAAGATAGTTACTTTTATTCAGATTTGAATACTAGATCATGGATACTGTTGTTCTTTGGTGGTTGGGTTTCAATTAACCATACTTCTCAGGAGTGATCGACCTGAGATTGTACAAGACTACAGCTCATTCACATTCATATATATCATTTTAGCAATTAAATACATAAAAGGGGGATGAAAATTTAATAATAAATGGAAATTGGAATGCAGGTATTGGAAAAGGCAAGGAAGGAAATATTGTGGGTGAATATGGGCTGGGCAAACAGCATGATAGAAGCGACCGACTTATTGAGTTTTCCATGAAGTATAATTTAGTAATTGCCAACACCCAATTTAAAAATCATAATAGAAGAATATACACATGGAAAAAACCTGGTGATACTGCAAGAAATCAGATAGATTACATCATGGTTAAACAAAGATTTAGAAATCAATTTCTTGATTGCAAAGCATATCCTGAAGCAGACATTGATAGCGACCATAATTTAGTGATAACGAAATATAGATTGGGGTTTAAAAACCTGAAGAAAAGGCATCAGATGTATAGTTGGAATTTAAAGAAGCTTGAGAAAGAGGAGGTAAAAAAGAATTTTGAGGAGGACATTGCAAGAGGTCTGAGTAAAAAATATAAGGTAGAAAATATAGCATAAGAATGGGAGAATGTTAAAAAGGAAATTCTTAAATTAGCAGAAGTGCACTTAGGCGGAACAAAGAGAACTGGTAGAAAACCATGGATATCAGAGGATATATTTCAGCTGATGGATGAATCTAGAAAGTATAAGAATGCTAGTGATGAAGAAGGTAAATGGAACTATCGACAGTTAAGAAATATCATATACAGGAAGTGCAAATTAGCAAAAGAAGAGTGGATTAAAGGAAAGTGTTCAGAAGTAGAAAGAGAAATGATCATTGGT
>JAAAKQ030175394.1:0-12398 GCA_010016005.3 Zanna intricata
CCAAGTCTTCCGCCTGGGGTTCACCACTCACTGACCCCAGAGGTGCTGGTCTCGAACAGTTCATTGAAGCCAGGAACTTCTACTTCCTTAATGACGCAGAACAACCGCCCACTTTCTCTTGTGAACTGGGAGAAAGTTACATCGACGGCACCTTGGTGATGGGCGACTTGCTTCGGTGCGCGAGTAGTTGGACTGTCTGGCCCGAAGCCAGTGTTAGTGAACATAGACTCATAACCTATGAACTCTCTCACGGAGGCGGTCTAAGAGCTCCAGATCCGGGTCGCTACAATCTAAGCGGCCTGGATCGGAACAGGCTTCGGTGCGAGTGCGCAGCTGCATTACAGGGGTTGCAATGGCTCATGGAGCACAAGGAGGAGGAGGAATTGACCGCTGAGCTATTCGGCCAGGCCATCAAGACTAGTTGCGACAGAGTTCTACGGCGGTCTCGGACAATGAACGGACCCGTACGTGGTAGCCAGTTCGCTAATCTTCGAGTGCCTGAAGCCGTCACGACCGCCGTTTCCGGGCGTCCTCCTATTAGCCGCAGGAGGAGGCTTGGGAATAAGTGGTGGTCTTCTGATGTAAGCTTGCTGCGCGCAAGAGTGAGGGCCGCTAAAAAAAGGTATCAGCGTCGCCCCGTAACGGGGATCATCGTCGATGACGTGCGTGCTGAGTACCTGTGGGCCTATCGGCGTGCCCGTAATGAATATGTTCATGCTGTCAAGGAAGCCACACTCAAGTTCATAATTACGTAGGTGTTTTGTTTGATGAAAAATTGCTGTTTAGGAATCATATTAGTCCAGTAGCGGCGGACACACTCTCTGTGATGAACAAGCTTAGGCGGATTGCTCGGAAGGACTATGGGCTTTCTGGTCGTCAAATGTACATGGTGTACCGAGGAGTCTTTGAAAGTATGCTCAGTTACGCGGCCCCAGTATGGGCGCATAGGTTGGATAGAAATCGAGCTCTTATCAAAATTTGAGGAATGCCCAGCGCGGAGCCCTTATTTTGTGCACTGGTGTGTTTAACACAACCTCCTGAGAGGTGACTACCGTACTGCGTCTCCCAATCGATTTAGTAGTGAAAGTTCGAGCGGCCATGTGGAAATTGCTAAGAGGCAGGGAGGCCGGGGTATTTGGGACGCGGTTTCGGACTGGACCTGTACTGGAGCAAAATTTTTACGCAGATAAGTTAGCTCCAGGAGCGAATTTAGGTTATGGTCGCTTAATTGTTCGAGGCACCGTTGCTCATTATGACACGGACATTCGGTCTTATGCTCTACGGCGACCGAACGGGATGGTGGAGGGAGAAGAGCCAGCAAACCGATTTCGATTCCATCCAATGTGTGCGAATCATTCTAGAAATCGATTCCTTTTTTTTGACTCCAGAAATGAGGCTGAAAAATTTCTAAATAGTTTCTTGATCATGTTTTGCATTTAATATTTCTGTATAAAAGAATAGTTTGACCAATCCGCAACCCCGACTGAAAAATCAGTCTCTTGTAAAATTTTTCTGAATGATTTTCCTGCGTACGTAAAAGTAAAAGTAACCGATGAATATCGAACAATTTGTAATCGCGTAATGCTGGTGGTACTATCATCACATCTACTTTCGGATTCATTTCCCTTTTTTATGAAATTCGAACATTAAACAATAAATATTGGCATTTCACTATCAGGAAAATTGCCCTAAAAACACTATCATTCCGAAAATTACAGAGTGATTAAATAATGATACACATTAAAAATACCATGAACATGTAAAAACGGCATGATTTTTGTTCAGCCCGATAGAGACCGAGGTAAAAAGAGCCGCGTGGTTTGTACATTTTGATCTTTTTTCGTACAATCTCGGCAGAATATTTTCCTACAAGGACCTCGTAACAAGTCTAAGATCGGTGTTGTGACTTTAAAAACTGTATTTAAAAATTAAATATCCCTTTTGTTTTATAGAATATCATCGCTTGCAAATCGAAAAATACGTTATTATTCAAGCAAATATAGCAATAATTGAAAAAAAGAAAGTTATTTTGGGAATTTTTTCGAGCACTTATAGCACTAAATAGAACCTTCAGATTTTGTCTCAATGAACTGTTTGATGTGATAAACCAACACGCCAGATTAAAAAAAAATTTTCCAACAGTTATGGTACAATAATTTTGCAATCCAAATTAAAAAAAAATGCGAATTTTCCAACTTGTGTAGACGCTGAAATAAATCTCGATACATGAAAATTTAATCGCATATAAAAGAACATTCAAACTTTCAAATACATTTTGAAAAATTTAAATGGGTTAATTACGAGAGCCTAGAGAGTTTTAAAAATACACTGCAATTCTTTTGCTTTTATATGAATTGAATATCTTCGCGAATTTTAATCTGAATTAATTTTAAAAAGCATAGCTTAAAAGTACTCGGAAATACGCTTCTGTTTTAAAAAAGAATTTTCTATTTGTTAATTATCTCCGGAGATATAACCGATCGATGTTGACTGCCATTGTCCAACTTTTGGAATAAATTATTATCGATAAATTAGAAGACGGATATTTAGCAATATAATACGTACCAGTATATGATATTTGAACTTTATAGCTTACAAGACATCGATTTAAAAAAAATTAACAAAAATTTTGTTTGTTAAAATTGCAGTTTTAATAAAATTGAAAAATTTGAAAAAATCTCCATGCAAGTTTCAAAAATTTCCTAGGCACTCCCAATCTACCGATTTAAATTTTTCAAAATCCGTTTGAAAGTTTGAATGCTGTTTTATATGCGATTAAATTTCCGATTATCTAAAGACTTTATTTCAGGCTCTAAAAAATTTGGATAACGCATTTTTTTTAATCTGGATTGCAAAATTATTGTGCAAAAACTGTCAGACCATTTTGTTGAAATTAGGCGGCTTTAGAAATTGCCTTCGAGGCAATATCTAAAGATCCTACGAATAAGCACTCTAAAATAATCCACAAAAAATCTTTTTTTCTTTTTTTTCACTTTTTGACAGTAAAGACAACTGATTAATTTTTGCATCTATAATAACATATTTTTCCATTTACAACCGATGATATTGTGTGTAAAATTTAATAACATAACTCTTTTCTCTGTCGACCTTTTCTCTAAAATGAATACTTATCGAGTTATGTAAGGAGATAGTAGAAAAAATGGATATTTTTCTATTTTTTTACATTTTGTTTATCGAAAATTAAAGAACACCTTTTTTCATCTGGCGCATATCGAAATAATCATTTGTGATGATATTCCGGAGACATTATAACAAAAATTAGCGATCATATAGAAAACGTCAACCCAAAGCATATACCGCCTGGACTACTGGTTCTTTGAAAAATAAATAATTTGTTTTGAAGAGAGCGAAAATTGGCAATAACAAACAAAAGTTCATTGAGAAAATGTTGTTGCAGATTTCATTGAATGGAAACTGCCACACTGCATCTGGTAGAATCCCTAAAAAATTATCAGTGTATCCAAGCGATCAGTAAACATTATAGCCGCCAAAATTAGGGTATTATAACTTAAAATATTAGTAGAATTCTTTAATAATCAAAATTTTAGTAGATATGTGTTCTAAAAAATTAAATTAATGATAAAAATTGATATCTTGAAGTGGTTTTCTGATCGCCTTAGAAACACGAAGAGATTTCCTGCATTCTGCATTTAAAAATAATTTTTTTTTACTAGCAATTTGAAGATCTATATAAAAAAAATTGTACGTTTTGAACACCACTTTGAATCAGTTGACGAACATTATCAGAGAGTTTGTACAAAGTCTAATTGCATCAGAATGTTCCTTTATCTTTTAAAGATTATGGCAAGGAAGTGAAGGTAAAATTAAGGCGCAGCAATAATATTTCGTTCAGCAAGAAAATTTCAAATTATTTTTTTTTTCTTGTATTTACTACCATAGATACAAAAGCGGTTAGCTTTTCCCACCGCGGCAAATCCCTTTGAACCTAATGAAAAGAATTTACTATAGCAAAAAATTAAGGGAACGGGTTTGGGAATATATGTAGAATAAAAATGTGCCCTAGCGTACATGAGCGATTAACTATTTAATTTGTTTATTAACAAATTTTTTTTTCGTTTAACCTCCGGAACCACAGTTAAGTATATCTTCAGAGGATAAGATGAATGAATTGTAGCATGTGTGAAAAATGCCATGCCTGACTGACATTCGAACCCGGGACCTTCGGATGAAAGGCTGAGACGCTACCACTCGCGCCACGGAGGCCGGCTTATTAACAAATTAAGGAAAAACTTTTATTTTTCGCCAAAAGCGGCTTTATATTGAATCGCATGTAAGAAGAAACAGGATAGGAAATTTCGGATAAAAAATCTCCCATATATTTTTTCTACGAGCAAACCTAAGGGGGCTAGAGAATTTTAAAATAAGAACCGAAATCGCGCTATAGCTATCATTCGTAGAGTATTCGAAAGCGCGTAATAAATAAACATCCATAACTCTGTTTTTATTAGAGATAATTAAAAAATTCAAAACGTTACAGATTCATAAGACCCAAGGCTATAAATTCGTCAAATGTTTGAAATATTATTAACTTATGATCTATGATTAATCCCCGGACCTACTGTAAAAATTTGCAAGTTGTTGATAATACGCCTATAACAATAAACAAATTGAAAACATGAAAAAGTCAACACAACACACCATTCTATTCTTGAGCTTACTAACTACTCGTTCCATGATTGATTCCTCTATATCTTATTTATTTGGTTATTTATCAACGTTTGAAGATTGCATTTTGTTAGAAAAAGCGTGTTTGGTACGTCCCTAACACTGAAAATAAATCAATATAAATTATGTTTTTTTTAAATATTAAAATATTTTAATTGTTACTTGTAAGGTTAAACTTATACTTTAAAATGACTGAGATAGTTTTTCAGAAAGTTTAATTTTTCAATGATTTTTAGGAAGCAAATGTTACTATATTTCGTAAACCCAAGAAAATGACGCTACACAGAAATCGTTATAAAAATTAATTAAAACAGATATTTTTATGCAACTTCATAGATTTATGTCAAAATATGTCATTTATCAAATTTATCCTTAGATTCGATTGATTTTGCAAATTCTTTGCCGCTTTTAGAAAAGAAAATATATAGTTCTTCGTCTGTATATTGTTTATTTTTAATGTTATGAAAAAATAAATATTACGAATAGAAACCTAAGACAATTTTGATTAAAAAAAACGTCGGAACACTTTTTTTACGAGTAAAATTAAGAAATTATGGATAAATTGAGAATTAAGAATTTATGGATAAATTTATCTATTTAGTCTTCTTGTACACGAAAAGATACAATCTAGGACCTCCTCCCGATTTGAGTGCTTATTGTAAAATTTGTTAGCGCCTTAGTTTTACTCGTAGGAAAAAGTATTTGAAAAGTTTTTTAAGCGATATTTCCTCAGCTATCTTGTTGACACTGGTCAACAAAAATTATAATTTTTTTGTCAAAAGAATTATAACATGTGTACCTATTAGTATTTTTTATGCTAAATTTAAAAATGCAACTGGTTTTTCTCTATCACGTAAAGTTTTTGAATGACGAGTGATTTAAATTTTTTAGTTTTTTTTTGCACAATATAATAAAATACATTCTTACCTAGAAGGTAGAAGTGTCAGTTTTCTTGCTATACTTTCTTTTTTTGTTGTATTCTATTTCAGGTCTATCTCTTTTAAGTGTCCAACAATAGTATGCAAGCATGTTTGGAAATTACTTTCCCTGATATCGTTTTTCTACAGTTGAAATGTCCTGATGGAACCGCTCCCCACCTTCGTCACTCTCTGCTTCAAGATTTTCGGGGAAGAAATCCAGGTGGGAATGCAAAAATGGATTTTAAGTGACATATTTTAAGTGATCCCATGGGTCTGTATGATGTTAAATGATCATCTACTGTTTCTTTGCAATTTTCTTCCTTATGATTTCCTAAAAATCACTCTTGACATTCTTGAATGATGTCCAAGCAGATTTCTTGGTCTCATTTAATTGATTGACAAAATTATTATCTTTTATCAGTTCCCTTATGTGTGGTCTTATGAATATTCCTTCTTTAATGATAGCTTCACTGATTCTGGGGAACTTATTTTTTAAATAAGCAAATCCTGACCCAGTGGCGGATTTACGTAGAAGCAATTGCTTGGGGCCACCTTTGGATAAGGGCCCCCAACACTGGATTTGTTTTTTTTTGTTCATTAACATTTCAATTTTAAGTTCCTTAAGATATTTTAATTACGACGGTTTCTAAGAGAACTAGTCTAGTCAAGCTTTGCTAATAAGTACAGTCTGAAATTAAGAGATTCAGTAATAGTGGTTTTAAAATATGTCAGACAATAGGGACCTTACCTACCTGATGTACGTGATGAATATAAAGACATTTGTAGGTATCATGAAATTTTTGATTTTAGACTAGTTTTCTCAGGAACCGTCGTAAATTTCTTGACTAGTTTCACTTTATGACCATCCTCCGGGTCTGAGCGGGTTTGAGCACGTTTCAATCTCGCCTAACTGATTTGAAATTCCTGAGAAAATGGGATATTTTAACATTTCCAATAGAATTCTATTTATAGAATACTTTTATTTACGGATTGAGGACTATTGTTTACAACTTGAGGATCATTAACTAAGACACGTATGGTTAAAATCAGGTAATGACCTATTCTCGCTGGCCTCCGTGGGGCGAGGGTTGCGTCTCGGCCTTTCATCCCGGAGGTCCTGGGTTCGAATCCCGGTCAGGCATAGCATTTTTCACACACGCTACAATTCATTCATCTCATCCTCTGATGATATACCTTAACGGTGATTCCGGAGGTAAAAAAAAAAAGAAAAAAGTGACCTATTCTCAAATATTCCCCCACTAACTAACTATAACAATTTACCCACTATATAAGTGCGTAAGTTGTTTTTCTGCACTTAGTCTTTTTCCGATTTGAAATCTGTTCGGAACCTCCTTTCGTGACAAACAATTGTTTCTTATTCCGCCAAGTTAATTCAGTGAATTGGAGTAAAATACTTGCATATTCAGCGTGTGCAATCATCGATTGGAATCCTGTGGCGAAAACTGAAAACTATCTCTTAAAACATTAATCAGGTGAGTTTTTATGCCAACTTTTATCTCGTAATCGGTATTATTTTGACTATTTTTTTCCACTTTGATTTGTCTGTCGAATTTTAATTACTTTATTTGTTTTATTGATTCTTATAAGAAAGATGACTTTTTCTTGCATCACACTGAAATTCTTATGAAAATTTATGAAATTCATCATTTTCATGAATGTGTTTTGTTTAATTTTGCGGAATGACAATTAGAAAATTCTTGTTTCTCTGAATAGACATTGAAAATTTAAATGAAACAAAAAATTGTCCCAAATTTTTTACTTTAATATGTTTAGCTTTACTTTGAATATTAATTCAACATTCAATTTTAATATAAAATTAAGTTTATTTTTTTTATTTTACGAATGAATGATTTTTCGAAAAAACTAATACTTTAAAACCAGTCATATGAAGAATCGTTTAAGCATTAATTACTTTTTTGAATTTTAATTAACTGATTTAATCATTATTAAACAAGAGAAAACAGCGTTCCACGTCCGCTTTAATTTAATCTACTCAAATTTAAGTCATTTGTTTTGACTTTTTCATTTTGACCAAATTTTCAGTAATGATTTGGAGCTTCTTAAATTTAAGTTATTTATTATGATTTTTTAAATTCTTTCGTTCAACATTCCTATCAATATTAATATTTTTAATTATAAAGTATTAACTTTTTGAATAGAAAATTCATATATATATATATATATATACATCTCCTTTTTTATACTTTTAATTTGACTTTTGGAAAGAACTTTTTCAGTTTAACTTTTTCTTCTTGATTTTATCATTTTATTGTTTTGAAGTTACATTTCAAGTTTTACATTTTGATCTTTTATTTCTACTTTTCTGGGATTTTATACTTTGACTGTAATGTATCAACGTTTGCATTTTAAATTTCTAAAATCATACTGCTCATATTGACTTTTGCAAATGAATTTTCTTACTTTGACTCTTTCAAAATGATTTTGTTATTAGTTTTTTTTTTTAATTTTTTTATTTCCCATTATTATTTCGAGATTATATTTTAAATGGTTTTCCAATTGTATCCTTTTTTATTGTATTTTACTAAGTGATGTTATTTTTCGTAGGCTTTCGTTTAAAACACTATGAAAAGATCTTACGAAAGTGGAAGTCAAAAAAGGAAGAAAAAAGTTGCTGCAGATGAACCAGTCAAAAAGATTCCAAAAATAACCAAATTTTTTCAACATGGTTTTGATGACTCGTCTACAGAAGGAAATAAAAATGTTGATGACAACATATCTGTTACACTTCCAAGTGAAAACGACGTAAGGCCTCAGGATACTTCAGATGCTCCAACGGAAAATGAGATACCAACTAACGATGTACATCAAGTTCCTAATCGCAGTGATGACCCAGGTTTGTGGCAAAATCTTTCACAAGATGACATCGACTATTGGATTCTCAGAGGCCCCAATGAGTGTCAACATCGTAATGAACCTTTTGACAATTCTAGAAGTGTGTTTAATGGAACGTCGCGATATTGCTCAGCAAACATTTTTTATGGGAAAAGAATGAACAATGATCGTTACCCGCGAGAGTGGTTGGTTTTTTCGCCACAAACGGGTAATGTATATTGTTTCGTTTGCTTATTGTTTTGCCCTCATATTAATCGATTTAGTGCCGACGGGTTTTCAGACTGGCGAAATTGTAACGACGTGTAAAATCATGAAAACTCTCAAAAACATCGAGATGCTCAGTTGGCGTTTTTAATCAGACAGCGACAGAAAAACGTTTCATCTCATCTTACTGTGCAAATTGAGAAAGAGCGCGAATATTGGGTACAAGTTTTCAAGCGCGTTCTTACCGTTATTAAAACCATAGCACGGCAAGGTATAGCTTTTAGAGGGTCAAACGAGAAGTTCGGAGTATCAAATTGTGGAAATTATATTAGTTTATTAAAACTTATTGCCGAATTTGATCCGTTTTTGAAAAATCACATTGAGACGTACGGAAATGTGGCAGTGGCCATACGTGTTACATATCTAAAACTATTTGCAATGAATTAATTCATCTAATGGAAAATAAAGTTCGTGTGTCGATTTTTCAAGAAATACGTATTGCAAGGTATTTTGGTATTACAGTTGATTCCACTCCAGACGTTCCTCATACCGACCAATTATCGTGCGTTATGTGTGTCCTTTAACTGGTAAACCTGTAGAAAGGTTTTTGACCTTTCTTAAGTTAGAGAGTCATAGAGAATATTTAGAAAACAATGGAATCAATTTTGACTTATGCAGAGGACAGTGGTACAATAATGTTTCCAATATGGCAGGTGTATGCAACGGCATGCAAGCAGCCATTTAAGAGAAAAACCCTCTTGCAATTTATATACCTTGTTCTAGGCATTCGTTGAATCTATTTGGACAAGCATCCGTTACTTCGTGTTTAGAAGTCGTCAAATTTTTTGAGTTGTCCAAGCGATTTACACGTTTTTTCAGGCTCAACGAAACGATGGGGCTTGCTCGAAAAATCCTTAGGCCCAAATGCTGAGACCGTAAAAAAATTATCAAGTACTCGATGGAATGCAAATTCAAAATCAGCATCGTCTATAACCTTGATTTACGACAAAATAGCCGATACTCTTCAAGAGATTGCGAACGATTGTTAAATGGACGGTGACTCGCGAATTGAAGCACTAGGTTTACTGAAGAGTATGGAAACTTTTGAATTTGCTTTCATGTTGGTTTTCCGGGAATCAATTCTAAAAGAATTCGAAAAAGTATCAGCTATTTTGCAGAATACATCAATTTCTCTTGAAAATTGCGCGAATTTATACACAATTCTAATTTCTTTTGTAGAGATTTCGAGAAAAACTTTCTGACGTCGAAGCAAAAGCGAAAACAATTGTTCCTGACGCTGAGTATCAGTCAAACACGCGCAGGAGACGGAGACAAACTCAGTATAACGACGGACCTGCTCCTGATGCTTTTAAAAATGTTCCTGCGAGAGACGCGTTTCGAATTACGACATTCATTGTAATGATCGATTCTTTATTAACCAATCTAAAACAGCGCGCTGTTTTTAAAAGTATACACGAACATTGCTAGTAAATTTTCTTTTCTTGCAAATTTGAATGCGTCAGATGATATCAAGAAAAGTGTTAAAAATTTGATCAAAGATTACCCGAATGACGTTGACATGAACATTATAACAGAAATTAAAAATGTTCACATATGTTAAAACAGTTTATGGAAATGAACCCAGTAAAACGTTTGCTGATTTGTATGGGATCATTTTCAAAGGCGAATTACTGCCAGCTTTTCCAAATGTAGAATGCCTCTTTAAACTTTTCTTGACGCTGCCTATATCTAATTGCTCCGGTGAAAGGTCATTCAGCGTGTTAAAACGCGTAAAAAATTATTTACGCTCAACGATGGACCAAGAAAAAGTAGGCGATCTAAGCCTACTTTTCATTGAAAGCGAAAAACTCTTGCAATTGAATTTCGATGATATCATTCAGCAGTTTGCATCAGAAAAATGTAGAATGAAATAGTAATGTATACGTAAATAGAATCTGTAAATATATATGTAGAATGTTGTGAATAAAAACTGTAAATATTTGTGTATGTAATGTGTAAATATATCTATTAATGAAATTAAAACTGTCTTCATTTTATATTTTTGAGAAATAAAATATGGGAGGGGCCCTAAAAATGTGAGTTGCTTGCGGCCCCTTCAGAGGTAAATCCGGCACTGTCCTGACCCATTTCGATCAATAGCTTTGACAAAGTTCTTCATAAGACCAAGTTTTATGTGAAGTGGAGGAGAGTACACTTTTTTTGGATCAGTCAACGGTTTGTTTTCAACATTCTTTTCTACATGATTAAAACATACTCTCTTTGGCCATTCCTCCTTCACGAAGTGATTACATCTGTCTCTACTGTTCCATTCTTACAGAAAACAGCAATACTTCGTGTAACTAAGCTGTAGTCGCAGTAGAAGTGCAGTAACTAATAAATTATCATAGAAATACCATTTAAATAGTTTATAGTTTATTTTGTTCAGTAACAGTTCCATGCTTCCATAAGTTTCTTTCATTTCATCAGCGTGGAGCTGACGTGAGGAACAGGTAGACGGTAAATTGGGGAATTTTATTGTATGTTTTGATTTAGAATTGATACCACAAACATTTGTCAAACAAAAGTAACAGTCTGTGCAATGATCTCTTGGTTCCCTCCAGATCATTGGCACAGCGAATTTCATGTATCAAGATCCTTTAACCCATTTTGAAAGAAGAGCGACCCAAGTAATGCAACAATAATGAGGGCCCAGGTTTTATCTTGGTCACCAACTTTACATCCGAAATAAAATTTGGAACACTTTTTAATGTATGGAGTTAATATGCGCGGTTGATGTTTTAACATTATCTCGCCACAAATGTAATAAAAAGAGCCTGGTTTATTCACACAGTTTCTAGGCATTGTGCCACTTGGTATTTTAAAGATATAAATATTAATTACTTAATTGTAAATAAACAAAGAAATACACAATTGAATAAATTTAGAGACACATCTGAGTGCTTACTAACTGAAATATGAATGCACACTGACTGAAACTGGCAACTCTTATAATTAGCAATAGTTGTGACACATTTCTGAATCGTCAGTTAACATGAGCGATTGCTGTGCAAACATAATTACTGTACTCAGTTTTACTAAGCGTCATCAACAATAACATGTAAAAACATTATGTGCACGATATTATGCAATTATTTAATAAATAAAGCATAACAACAAAATGGAGAGTGATAGAAAAATTCTGAGAACATTTCTGAAATCAGCGAAAAAAAGTACTTTTAGAATGTCAATTTAGTTGCTTTGTGACAAAAACTTTGTTACCAGTGTAATTCGGGACGATATAGAAGTAGCAATTTACATTTAGAGAGGGAAATTCATTTTCATATTTCTCTTAAAAAACCATAAAACATTTTAAATACAAAGATTTTTTGTAAGTTCTAAACCATATAAAAGTATAATTTTCATTTAAGTTCAAAAAGGTAAAGTACCCTCTGCGGGTACTTTATCGTTTTATCTCTCTCAGTTTTTTCGCATTTTTTAACATAAAAATTACTTAATTTAATAATATCTTTTATTTTCAGTCAAACACATACAAATTACAATAAAATAGTAGGCTTATAAAACTAATTGTACAAGATGTATAAAAACGTAAAAGTTACAAACAAATCACCCCACCCCACCCTACTTACAAAATCATATAAAGTTAACTAGACTGAAAATTAGGTATCTCCATAG
>JAAAKQ030175416.1:0-10628 GCA_010016005.3 Zanna intricata
TTGCTTATATGAATCTGTTTTGTTATTTTTACTAGTTTAACTTGTCTTAAAACTTGTACCAATCTTCATGAATCATTTGCTCACTCTCAATCTCTCTCTCTCTCTCTCTCTCTCTATCTATATATATATATATATATATATATATATATAAGAAATAACTTTGTTTTAATATTTGTTAAATTCAACATGATATGATTTTTTTTTGTATAGCCTAATCCTTATTTAATTTTGTCGATGCTAATATATATATATATGTATATTTCAACGAGAAATTTGATCTATGACGGTTTTATATATGATAGAAGTGAAACTGTGTTATCATACAAATTATTATATATTGGTAAGTTTTTGACATATTAGTTTTTTTTGTAGGAAATATCGTATCTCTGAATCGATTTTGACTAATTTAAGCATGACATCTTTTCGTATTTCGCGTAACTCAAAACGTTTAGCCGTAGGATGTTAAAATTTTGGATTCAAGACTGTTGTAATATATAGTTGTGCAGCTCCTCTTTGGATTAAAATTGACCGGACCAAAAGAATCTAAAAAAGCCCAAAATCCAAATTTTTTGGATTTTGGATTTTTTTTTAACTCCAGTAATAAACCCTCTTTGAGAGCTTTTCAATAAATGATAAGTGATATCAAAGAGCTTTTCAAATGATAAGTGATGTTTATATTCATTGGTTCCAGAGTTATAACCAAATAAAATTTTAATTAATGAAATATTTGTATCTTACAAGAGGAAGGCACATCTATTCGAATCCGACTTCATCTCCTTTTACTTTTTAACTATCATTTTAAATTTAAATATAATAAATTTCAAAATAATTATTAACCTCTGATTGCAAAATATTTTTACAATAAATAATAATTCATTATTTACAGTAATGTATGAAAACATTGTAAAAAAATCATTTTAAAAAAATATGTATATGTAATTTAAAGGCGTACAAGGAAGTCATTTTGTGTCCGCATCAAATTTTTAATTTTTTAATTATTTTGAATTTATTTTTTTCATCATAAAAGTAAGAATTTTGATGAAATTAATTATACTGACATAAAACATAAATACATTTTTATTATCACTTTTCAAATGATATATTAGTCTGTATTTTTTTTAAGAAATTGAATAATTATTAGAAAAATTATTATATTATTTCACTGCGTCAATTTTAAAACATTCTGATCCATCTATAAGTTATTTTAAGTACAAATAAAGATCGGTGACTGTAACAAATCGATTGTAAACACTGAAGCGCTGTACCAACAAAGTAATCATATCCGTGTAATTTAGTCAATGTCCTTCTAAGGTGAGATGTTGAAAAGAAAAAAGAGTCCTTTAATTGAGTTGATATAAAAAAAAGTCCATTAAAAAATACATTATCATTCTTTTGTGACTGAATAACATTTTATTTAAGAGTAATAATTGTGTAGTATATATATATTTATTTATTTTATTTTTATCTATTAATGGTTAATTATAACTGTTAAATATGAATTTAAATAAAAGTTCATTGAATGTGAATTTTTTTTTCTAAATATTTTTATTTAGTCAATTTACTCGTAGTAAATTTCTTTTTAATCAAATGGAATTTCTTATTTCAATTAATTTAAAGAATAAATTTTTAGTCTTCTATAAATTTATTCGCTGAAAAAATGCATCAGTAAACATATTCGGTCCTGGAAATGCCAAAAAAAATATTTCCCATCTAATGTTATATAAACTGGGATAAAATTAGCGTAAAATAAATAAATCTTACTAATGAAAAAAAGAAATAACTTTGTTTTAATATTTGTTAAATTCAATGTGATATGATTTTTTTGTATAGCCTAATCCTTATTTAATTTTTTCGATGCTAATCCATCAAGAAATTATAATAATTAATTTCCACTTTGTATCTTTGTTTTTTAAGATGCTATTATATATCGCCCAATTAAAATTCTTTTTTAAAATTTGGAATGGTTAAAAATGAATTATTATCGAGTTTACAAAAAAGGTGTACGTTTAAAAAAATAAATTTCATTTTTATCATAGATAAGAGCTATAAAATTATTTCCTACTTGTGTATAAATATATATATATATATATATATATATATATTTAATGTAAAGAAAACTTTTTGAGAAATTAAAAAAAATATTTAGTTATATATGTTTTTTTTTTATTTTTATCTTAATGTTTTTTATTAATTGATATGAGTTATGTCATTCCTTATAACAAATTAATAATTAACATAGCTAAAAACCGTGAAAGAATTAAATAAAATAATAATAATAAAAAAAAAAAAATCAAAAAAAATCATTTCTTATACAAATTCTTATGCAAATAAAGTTGTTATATTAGAAACATACGATCGGTTTTAAAAAGGGATTTACTTCTTACAAAAAAAAGAAAATATGAAAAAAGTATAAACCACAAATATCATCCCAAATCATTAAAAATAATTAATTTTTATATAAACAATAGGATTAATCCTAACAACAACGTGAAAAATAATGTTAATAGTTTTACACATAATTATGGGAATACAATTTACAATATAATGAAACAACATATAAATAATGAAATTCTTTAAGAATATGTCAGTATCGGAATCAATGTATGGAAGCTGGACTAAATATTCTGCGCTAGAGACCAATACCAAATTAGGACTGTAGAAATGAGTTTTCTTAGAGCAATAAAGGACTGAACGTAAAGAAAAGAGGTGAGGATACCAGAAAAGAATTAATCTTTTTTCCTTGAAAAATATGATAAAAAAATATAAAATTAAATTTTTCTGTCATCTAGACCGTACGTAAATAAAACTCAAATACCAATACAATACCGATTAATTAGTTACCGATTAATTTATAAGATATGAACAGAGAAAATGATTCCCAGGCATACAAGGCTGCTCACCGGGCTAGTCTAGTGATTACTCGACATCGCAAATCAACTGATTTCGAAGTCGAGAGTTCTAAGGTTAAAATCCTAGTAAAGGTAGTTATTTTTACACCGATTTGAATACTAGATCGTGGATACTGGTGTTCTTTATTGGTGGTTTTTTTTTTCACCCCCAGGGGCCGGACCCACATTGAAGCATTACACAGCTCGGAGGTTGTTATCCACTCTAATGGGTCTCTCCGTCCACCGGAAATACTTTTGGCACGACAGGTTAGCTCAGCGGTTCGGATCTTTTCTTCTGCCTGCCTCAAAACCCGGGACCGGGGGGACCAGAGTCAACAAAGTTAACCCTAGACCCAACCCAGAGGTCGGGACTCGTCTTTAATGTCTTTGTCTGTAATGTGGCTCTTCCACACAGGAGATCGCATCGGGACTAGGTCTTTTGAGATTTTAGATCCAGTAAAAGACGTTCCCTTCCGGACGAGGATCAAGCTCACTGGTAGGTGGAGGGAAGCGTGGGACTCCCCGTGTCTCATCACTAACACTCACCAGTGTAAGCAGCGGCGAACGGCAGCTCCGTAAAAGGCTGTCCCTCAACCCCTCATCGCACCATCCTCTAGAGCTTTTCGTTGAAAAACAAATGCCATGTAGTTTGGTGGTTGGATTTCAATTAACCACACTTCTCAGGAGTAGTCGAACTGAGATTGTACAAGACTACATTTCATTCACATCATCCTCATTCATCCTCTGAAGATAAAACCTTACGGTAGTTCCGGAGGCTATACAGAAAAAGAGAGGCATACAAGGTTGCCTAAACCGTGATTTGAAGACAATTTTTGTAAAAATTACACAATTGTAGGAAATATTGTAAAATCTATTTTTTTTTATTGAAGAGTGCGATTTCGTACAGTTTTTATGTATTTCATTAAGATATTGTTGCTTTAATAATAATTAACAGATAAGGTATCGAAATTTATTGGTTGATTGTATGTGTAAAAGATAACAGCACGAATGGATGTTTATCCAATAAAAATCATTGGCATTTGTTATATTTTAAAGTATAATAATCATTAGTAAACCTGTAAGAAGTTTTGCTTCCCTGCGTCTATATTTATATTTTTTCCTATTGTTACAAATTAAGTAGTTTAATTTTTCATAGAATCGGACAATAATATTTAATAAATACAAAACGGATTTTTACTACTTTATGTATCATTGTTACGTTAAATTACTGGTAATTGTATTTATAATTATAAATATTACACTTTAATTTTTTTTTTTTAATATTTTTAATCTCTAAAACGTATGAATATAGAAATAAATAATGAATTGCATTAGATAAAATAAATATTTAACTTAAATCATAAACTTAATGGTCGTGTTGTGCTTAATTATACTGGAACACATAATCAACAACCTACATAAGAGAATACTAATGCTTTGGGATGCTGTGCCTCCCAAGATCGCATCAAATTGTTCATCTGAAAAATTCAGGTAGAGAGTGTGTCAGAATGTTCACATGAGAGAGATAGATGGTGTAACTACGACCTTTAGCAACCCTCGTTTTGTTCTGCTACGTATATTCTCAATCACGGAATACACGCTAAGTCATTGTTTGTAAACGACCATTGTACTCTTTTAAGATAAATCTAACCGTAATAATTATTATTTAAAAAAAGGAACGATTTTATTAATCATTTTCTTGTTCTATTAAAAACAATAAATGACAAATAAATAATGATTTAATTTTTTATTTTTACTATGCAGTGTTTTAGTCAAGCTAATAAAATACATAAAAATTATATAGCAGTTTCTTATTTAACAATAATTTATTTGTAACTAAAATTTGGAGAAAAAAAATTAAAAATTTTCATTCTAAATGATTGCCATTTATTTCTTTTAGGGTGCTATAATTATTGAACCTCAAAAGAAATATTTTATTTCCCGTCTGTTCTTTACTTATTCATCTACTAGAATATGTTTTGAAATATATTAATTATTTGTTAAAAATTATATTAATAAAGAAAATCTATTTCATCAATGAAAGAAGAAATATTTTGAATTTGATAAAAAAGATGTTGATATTATACAGATCATACTGTATTCAGAATTTTTTGTTTAAAAACCATTTTTGTTATATGAAAAGTTTGTTCATTTAAAAGAAATGGATGAAAGGCCGATCGTCACGGCCTTTCATCCGGAGGTCATGGGTTTGAATCCCGGTCGGGAATGGCATTTTTCATACGCTACAAAAATTCCATATTCCACGCACAAGCTTATTGATATATAATATTATATTTGGTTATTATTCAAGATTGCAACCCAATTTTAGATTTAACTATTTTTATACGAATGCCAAAAAAGGAATTTATTTAGGGTATATTTTTGTATGTATGTACGTTTTTTTTCCTCCGTAGCAGCTGTTCAAAAGCTGAACCGATTTAGCTGTGTGACCTCACATTGGAATCTTTGCGTTACGGGGATTTTCGTAGTCTATATAATATAATATATATATGTTTAAATAAATTAAAAACATTTGAAATACTTAATCAGATGAATGAGTCAGTCCCCTGGGCTAATCTAATGGTCATCTCAAAAATAAGCTAATTTCGGATTCGAGAGTTCTAAGGTTCAAATCCTAGTAAAGGATTTGTACTAAATTGTGAATTCCAGTGTTCTTTGGTGGTTGGATTTCAATTAACCACTCATCACAGGAATGGTAGACTTTGGACTGTACAAGACTAGACTTTATTTACATTCATACACATCATCCTCATTCCATTATCTGAAGTAATACTTTACGGTTGTTTTTGAAAAAACTCGCATCTCAACGCTTCATTCTGAATGATTCGGAAACCTCTTATCTCATACATATGACGTTATTATTCTTACTAATGTTTTTTATGATTACCCAAAAAGAATTGTAATGTATATAAACATACACATGTATGTTTTTATGTATAAAAACATACACATAGTATTTGTAAAATATACAAATATTGTAGTATGTGTGTTAACTTATGTTTATATATATATATATATATATATATATATATATATATATGATATACTATTACAAATCCCTGCAAGCAGAATTGTCAGCCGCGCGCTTTTTAATTACCCTATTTTAGTAATTATTCTATATTAATGGACCGGCAATAATGCTTCGCTATTGATAAAATTTGAGTGTATGAATTAAATAAATGTTTTATTATATTTGACATATGTAATCAATTTCATTCTTTTCGTTGAGCTCTTCCATCCTCTGTTTCATTTCTTCCGTTTTTTTTTTATTCGCTTGGCTTGAAGTGTGTGTCGATCAATATTTTGTCGTTTTGAATGCCCTGTTATTTTTAAATTACAAAAGTATTATCTTTTACACAAATATTAATATTGTTATTTACGTTTTTTTTTTTTTTTACATATTTACTTAATTTTATGAAGTACAAGGAAGTATTGTAATCGGGAATAATTCGTTTTTCAAATTTCAACGGAAATGTTGGTCTTGACTATCCCTGAATCCATTTACGGACGAACATACCATGTATTTTACATAAATCAAAAAACGATTAGCCGTAGATTTTTGAAATTTTGGATTTAGCACTGGTGTAATATCCAATTATGCAGCTCCCTTTTTGATTGTAATCGACTGAACCAAAATTGTTCAAAAAAGCCCAAAATCCAAAGCCCAAAATTTTGGACTTTTTCTTAACTGCAGTAATAAGCTGTCATTAAGAGTTTTTCAACGATATACCATAAGTGGTACTTATTTTCATTTGTTCCAGAGTAATAGGATAACATTTTAATTAATGAAATATTTGGATCTTATAAAGGCACAATACATCGGTTCGAATCAGACTTCATCTCCTTTTCTTTTTTTAACTTTTTTTTAAAATTTAAATATATTGATCTATTAATAATTATTAACTTACCGTTGTAAAAAAAAAAAAAAAATTGACGATAAATAATTATTCAATAACAAAGAAAAAAAGAGAGAGAAAGAAACAATATCATAAGTTATTAAGGTAAGACAATTTTTTGTACTCATTTTAAACACACGTGTATATATAATTTAATAGGAGTCCAAGGAAGTGATATGATACCCACATCAAATTTTTATAACTTATAAAAACAATGAAACACATAACATTACGATAATAATAAATTGTGCAATATTAATTATTAATTTTTTTCCCCTTCTTATAAGGCCCGGAATACTTACCACAGTTCTCTTTTTTTCTGTTTAGCCTCCGGAACTACCGTAAGGTATTACTTCAGAGGATGAATGAGGATGATGTGAATGAATGTGAATGAAGTGTAGTCTTGAACAATGTCAGGTCGACCACTCCTGAGAAGTGTGGTTAATTGAAACCCAACCACCAAAGAACGCCGGCTTCCGTGGCGCGAGTTGTAGCGTCTCGGCCTTTCTTCCGGATCGAATCCCGGCCAGGCATGCCATTTTTCACACACGCTACAGTTCATTCATCTCATCCTCTGAAGATATACCTTAAAGGTGGTTCCGGAGTTAAACAAAGAAAAAAAAACAACAAAAACCACCATAGAACACACAATTCAAATCTCATCTATGTCACTTACTATGTAAGTCATAAAAAAAATTTCTTTTGATGAACTTAAAAGTCGTATATATTGAGAGATCTCGTTTATGTCGATTGTCATTGTCTATATTGATCGTTGTCTATGTCAATATCGACTTCCTGAGACAGTTATTATGTGACGCAAATATTTTATCGTTTTGGAAGCATTGTTATTTACACATTTTTTTTTTTTTGTTTAACCTCCGGAATCACAATTAAGTATATCTTCAGAAGGATGAGATGAATGAATTGTAGCGTGTGTGAAAAATGCTATGCCTGACCGGGATTCGAACCGGGACCTCCGGATGAAAGGCCGAGACGCTACCACTCGGCAACATGTTAACTATACATGTTAACTAATAACATGTTAACATTTCCGGTACAATAATATTAAATTTAATCAGTTAAGTAGGTTTTGAGTTATTACGGCACATACAAGATGAAGAGTCTCTTTTATTAATATGGATTAAAGAGCAGTGTTTGTCAGCAATGTTTTTGGTTTTAGCAGTCTTGTTTATTTCATTTTTAATATTTATTTATTATTATTATTATTATTTATTTAATTTTATATAAATATTAAAAATATTATTATAGAAATTTATTTAAATTTATAATTTTGTTTTTACTGGTTTAATAGTTTAATAATACTGAGAAAAAAGAATATTTGTTTAAATAAATGTTTAAGAGTAATAAAAAAACGAGCATAGATCTTACAACACTATTTACACAATAAATAAGTAACCAACATCATATCATGATGATTGAACACAGTCTAAGATTTATCCGAAACAAATTTCAAAAATAAATTTTTATGAAATATTTTTTAAAATAATTTTACAGATCAGTAATAATAAACGTTGTGTGTAACTTACATAATTTATTTTTTTTTGTAATTTTTTATAGTCATAAAAATTTTTTTAATATATATAAACATCCGAATATTTTATGCTTTGTATATTACATGATTTTAATTTATCAGTTTTATAACATATATATATTTTTTGTATTAAAAAGATATAACGGAAAAAAGGACAATGTACTTACGATAGAAAATACTATAAAAAAAAAAAAAAAAAAAATGTATATATATATATTCAACTAAAATGTATTTATATAATACACAGGCTATTATTTATGATAGTAAATTCATTGTCCATTTATTTATAAAATATAGTATTAGAAAAGTTAGTTTTGAGTGGGGGAAAGACAGGACCACTTCACGGTTTGTCCCTCATATCACATTTATCCGTGTCGTTTTCTATCAAAATTCCTCCGTGTATTTTATTGAATTATTTGTTCAAGTATTAAAGAGAACTCTTCTCTTTTACACACATTAAACTTCTACCTACACTCTACCGAGTTCATCGTTATAAACTCAGGTCAATGTTATGGACGAAGAAGACACGGATCTGTTCTCATCTTTCTTTTAAATTTTATTTCTTTCTTTCTTTCAATCTGTCTTTAAATACTCATCATCCATCCGTCTTTCTTTCTGTATATTTTATTTACTTCTTTTTTTTTTTTTACATCAATATATATTTTTCTTGACATACAGATGCCCTACTTATTATCAAAATTTATCTTTTACACGATCAATCTGCATATACATCATAATAACAAAAGATTTTTAATATTATAAGTATGAAATTTCATTTAAATTATTTGAATTGATTAAAATGACACACTTTGATACAAAAGAAAACTGTTAATAGAGCTTATAATAACTTTTATTAATGTTTACTTTATATATTGTACATTATATCTAATCTTTATTTTTAAACATTTAACAATTCTTTTGTGGCAAACCTTGCATTCTTGTATTATACTTTTAATTATAATATTTTATGAAAAAAAGCAAATATTTTAATTACAACACATATTTTCTATTTTTACCCTTTTTAATATTTTTTAGGTCTGTTAATATTTCTTATAAATTTTATTTACTTCTTTAAAACTCTTTGGATAGCTCTACTAAAAAATGTCACTACAAAAAAAAACCCAAACAAAATTGACTAAAATTGTAGCTTCTGAAGATTATAAATTAGTGACTATAAAAGACTAAAACTTTGTTTGCATGTTAAAAACATCTTTCACAAATATTTTCTTTGAAAGAAATATTTTACATGATACAAAAACTGAACAATATAATATAAAACTTTTTAAAAATTGATTTTTTTTCTTAAATAATACATCAAAAATGTAAAAATTTTTTTTTTATTGCATATTGTATAATTAGAAAATAATTATTTAAATAAATTATAATAGAATTCATATGAATTTTTACTGAAGATATATTAGATTTTAAATTCAGGAGTTTCGTATCATAAATTATATAATAGACTAACCGGTCGGGGCCCAAGATGACTGAGTCGAGTCCCGGGGCCTCCAGGGGTCACGAGGCCCAACCCAGATCTACAAAGCATGCTTCAATTTCCATTTCCGTCTAGCCAGAGTAAACACTTACTGGATTTCTATAAAAATTTATTTAAGTACTGCTAATTCACGTTAAAGTGAAAGAAGTATACGTTTTCAAAGCAGTGAATGAAACCTCTACAAATTTCTTCTATATAGAGACGTTAACTCCAGTAGCAGGGATATTTAAGGCATTCAGAAGTAATTTTAGACTTATATATTCATCTCGTTTAGTTTTGTATAAAATCTTATTAATTTTGGTTAAAACCTTTATATCTGAATAATAAATTAAATTTTATATAAAAACAATTAGTGTCACTGCTCTTCCAAATTATTAATATATATTCTCTTATTGATTTTTTCGTGAAAAAAAAAAATTCATTTTACTCAATATAATGTAAAGCCTTTTGCTTTATCTTGACTTTGACAGTTCTTGACTTTTATTAGTTTGTTTTGTAACACTGTAAAAATATGTAATTTTAGTTTAACCTTTCATAGTTGTACAGAATACAATGTACAAATTATAAAGAAAAAAAAAATTAAACATTAAATAAAATATACTTTGATGTTATTGAAGTGAAAACTTTTTTTGACGTGCTGTGTCGGACACCTTTATGATAGACATAAAGAAAAAAATAAGATAAAGATAAATAAGAAAAAAATAAGATAAAAAAAAGAATAAAAAAGATAGGCATGAAGAAAAAAATAGCTGACTCGTAATAAAAAATCGTCACGA
>JAAAKQ030175427.1:0-12397 GCA_010016005.3 Zanna intricata
AGTGAGTATAACAATTATATATATTTAGATAATAATGGCATTCTTTTTCACCTTCCGAATGACATAAAATATTTTTGAGATTTTTTTAATTAATATTTTTAATATGCGTAAAAAAAAAATTGCGTATTTTATGAGAACAACATTTAGTAATGCAACTATTACTATAGAATAAATAATATTTCATAGTTTTTACTACTTCGTAATTTATTTCAATGGAAGTTATACATTACATCATGTTACGTATGCACAATTAAAGGAATTTTATTGTGCACCAGTTGAAGGCAATAAACAAGATGATATAAACTTAAATATGTCTCTGTTTACCAACAAATAAATGTTTGTAATCCAATTTTATTAACATCTAGTGTTTTTACTCAGAAAATTGAGCTGTAAAACAATTTAAAAGATATTACTAAAACAGTTTACGTCCATAAAAAATAAAGTTGCCATTATTGAACTGTTTTCTGTTAAATGATAAAAAATGTACATCTTATATTCATTGAATTTTCACTGTTTATAAATTTTTTAATATATGGAAAAGATCGTCACCTTTGTTTTCACATTATGCGTAAAAAGTTTGTATTACATGATTCATAAGTGTATTATTTTATAATAATATACCAAGGCTTTAAGATTTATTTTTTGCTGGTTATTTAATTATATTCTCCATAGTTTTACAAAAATTAGCATAATGAAAAAGGGAATTTTACTTAAATTTAGTATATATATAAAAAATTAAAAATCTCAGCGTGTAAATTGAGATTTTAAAACAAATGTCATTTGATTTACCAGATCGTATAAAATATTGAAATCTCTTCATTTTTAATTTATGTAAATAATAATTAGACACTTTAAAATAAAACGTTTAAAACTTACGAATTAATATTTATAACAAGACTTTATAAAAATTATTTTCAAACAGTTTTAGTTGTTTTTAAAATGATTCTCTGTGAATGTTGCTGTTCTCTCTGTGATTTTAACTGTCTTTTTTTACTACTAACTGTATTTTACTACTGACTTTTATTTTATTATAGAGAGATCCGTGTTTAAAATGAGGTTGAAAAGTGCGCTTGTTTTCAAATGTATATTTTAATTAACTGTCTTCTTTTTTTTTAATTATATTTATAATTCTATGTTGTTCAAGTTCTTAGTATAATAACCACATCTCTTGTGTTCATATTTGTCTACCTAATTTTAAAAAATCCAGCAGAAATTCAACGGTTAACACCAACATCTAACGCGGGTAATTCAAAAAGGACTTCACAAATTTAAAAGAATATAAAATTTATTGAGATAACAAAAAGATTCGGTTGAGGACACATTTCATAAAAAAAAATATATATCAAGTTTATCACCAAAAATTCACTTTGGTTCGATATGGCTTCCATACCTAATATAACATACATCGCACTGAAATCTATTTCATTCCAGATTGTGGCCACCAAGTCGGCCGTTACCTGTGTAGCCGCGGCATTAATTCGAAGTCTTAGCTCAATAAGATCAGCAGGCAAAGGTGGTACATAAACCCGATCTTTAATGGAAACACATAAGAAATTATTTGTCAAATATGGGAAGCGAGTAGGTTATGCTATTGAAGTTTTACGATCAATCCACCAGCCTAGGAATCGAATATCAACAAAAAATCGGAATTCTAGGCGTTAGTCAGCTAGTGTCTCGAGGTCATCATCGTCTAACCTGAGGAATTAGACATTTTTGAAGCATGTGCAGATAAACGATACTATTTACGGTTGCCTCCTGGAAGAAGACGGATGGTACATTCTTTGTATGCTTAGGGCGTAAAAAACATTGACCTTAGAGCTATCATGAATGAGCTGGTAGATTTTAATAGGAAGTAGGTAGTAGGTTATATGCGTTTTGCTATTTACGGGGTAATTGCCCCGTATTGGGCAATTATGGGTAAGTTTACCTTGCTGCTGATGACACACTGACCCATCACTAAAAAGTTAAATTGTCTAAAGATTTACCGTTGTCTGAAGTTCTATCCATCATTTCCACACAAAAACTGCAGACGAGCAGCTGTTGTTTGTTATCTGTAATGCATTGCCGAACCATGGTTACTTTATATAGCTTCATTTGTGCAACTATTTACGAGATAACGTGCCATACAGTCGTTTGTGGAATGTCAGCCCCACTGACGAACATGGAATTGATTTCTTCGACTACGTGCAAATCTTTCTCTGAATTGTTCCACAGCAGTTTCAAGGATGCGTGAGCATCCTGATGATTTTGTATATCTAACAAAACAATCATTCACAAGAAGGTTTAATGCCAAGAGTAAATTTTTTGCCTATTAGGAGGCTGTCTCCCATACTCTCTATAAAAATTACGTTGAACTGCAGTTGCTGATAGCAAATCGTGAAAAACAAAACGTATCCAATAAATGTATCCATTTTTAACAACACGGGTGACATCCCTGATTGTTGAATTCTTTTTTTCTTTTTTTTTTTTTGTCTTCAGTCATTTGACTGGTTTTATGCAGCTCTCCAAGATTCCCTATCGATTGTTGAATTCAGTACTAATGAACTACGAGTCAAAACGTAATGAGTTTTTTGCTATTAAATGAGACCTCAACCTAAATTATCTAAATAACTTTATAAATGCTTTTAAATTTTCTGAATCACCTAGTATAATAACAATAGCATCGATTACTTAGGATATTGACAACGATAAATGAAGATTCTTAAAGTTTTTAAATAAATTTTGATTTTATTTATATTATTAAAGTTTACATTTTTAAATTAATTTCATCGCTTAGAATCATACAAAAAATCTTAAACATTATTAATCATTAGATTTTAAATATAATTTCAAGCTATTTTTTTTCTTTCTTTTTTTTTTTTCTAGGAACAGAAATACTTTTCACACAGTGTTTTTTTATGAATTAATAAAAAAAACAACCTATATATTTTTGACCTAGTCCGCTTACATATTATAGAATGTTTTCATAAAAATAAGGATTAAATTTATATAAATGTGTATGTGTGTGTGTGTGTGTTGGTGAATTTTAAATCCGATTTGTTTGTAATTTTCTCTTGTAAAATATATTATTTATTGTTTGGCAGACCATATAAACTGATTTAATTAATTTTATTAAAATTAATTATTTAAACAAATTTCCAAAACCCAGTTTAATAACTTCATATTATTTAATTCCAACGGGAAATATCACCTGCAAATGAATTATAACTGATATTTTTGTTCCTTAATATCATTTTTATTTCTTTTATTTTCATATAAATTGTAAAATGTCATCACTATAGGATAGTTTAATTTGGAAATGATATTGTGTAATATTAAATTTAGTAAAATATTTTTGTCTAACAGTATTGTTTGTAAATAATTCCAAAGATTTTTATATCTATTTATGATATAAAGATTATATTTAGTTATAATAAAACAGTTTTTATAATAAAATTTAGTTATAATAAACTAGGACTCCTTGAACCTTGATTAGAAACCTGGACCCTCATGACCTAGGTCGGCCCAGGCGAACCCCGGAGCCAATTCAGGGGAATTCCTAGGAGCTTTCTAGACCCGTGGGACCTACTCCAGGATGGCAGAGCTCGCTTTGCTCACCATTTCCGTGTTGTAAGGGTGACAGTTCTTTGGATACCCTTTGGAGCTCGCTATTCCCGTCTACCAATAGGGCTCCGTTTCCTAGATCCCCGCACCGGTTGGTTATCCTCGTGATTGTGAGAATAATACTGATAAATAAATAAAGTATAATAATACTGAATAACAATTAGAATATTCAGGCTTTATAGGAACGTGAAAAAACTAAATGACAAAAGGAAGTATAATAGCTGTTGTGGTTACTAAATTACACACACCTGTGTCGACGGAAAGTTCATAACTTATTTTATTGCCATGGCGGCAAAAATATAATATTGAAGTGAAAGTATTAATAGTTTTTTTTCTTAATGATTACCTTTAATTTACAACTTCACCCTCTTTGGGGGATGGAGAAATAATGAATATTTTGAATATTTAATCTTCAAGAGAGTAGGGCCTTGTTGTTACCGTGGTCCATTTTACTGCTTCTGTTAACAATATTTAATGAATAAATTCAGATGCTGGAAATGAAAAGTTTTCTTTATCAGAGGAGAGTACATATACTAGCATCAAATTTATAATGAAATAAGTATTTTATTCTCAATGTAAGTAATAATACCAATATTTATGAATAGATTACGTCAAGAGGACGTATTTATGTTAGTTGGGCTAACAAAAATTAACAATCTAATAACTTTCAGGATAGACCAAGGCAATTTGTTGTTGATCTGTGGATCTTTCACCAAAGATTCTATGAATTAACAAAAATAACTATAAATTGAATAAAAGTTTAGAATTTTTTAATGAATCTTATATGTCAATATGAACATAAATTGAGGTACAAAAATTTCTTATTTTTATATTTGGTCAATTAATTTTTTTTTTTTTTAATAAAGTGTAATACATAAGATATATACTTAAAAATATAAACAATTAGTTTTTTTTTTTAATTTACTTTTTTAACAATCACTCACTAAAAGGATTAAATTTCTGGTGAAGAGTAACATGTCAGAATACCAACCAAAGATAGCCTACCTCAAATTCAGTAATGATTTTTTTTTGTCTTCAGTCATTTGACTGGTTTGATGCAGCACTCAAAGATTCCCTATCCAGTGCCAGTCGTTTCATTTTGGTAATCCTCCATGTATTGGAGGTATTCCTCCATGGAAGAGTAACATGTCAGGATTTACTATCAGAAGATTAGATAAATAATAAAAATATCCTTGTTAAGAATATACATCCGTTCTTCAGGTGGAGAAGAGTTAATGATTGTGAAGTAAGGGAATGTATTAGAGAAATAAAAAAAAAAGAAAGGGAAACACAGTTTGATTCTGGGAAAATGATAAGAATGATTTTATGGGATAGCTGAAGGAGTTGGCTGAAGGGAAAGTAATAGGAGAAAGACCTTTTTTTTTTTAACAATCGCTCACTAAAATAAAAGGATTAAATTTCTGGTGAAGAGTAACATGTCAGGATACCAACCAAAGATAGCCCACCTCAAATTCAGTAATAAATTTTTTTTGTCTTCAGTCATTCGACTGGTTTGATGCAGCACTCAAAGATTCCCTATCCAGTGCCAGTCGTTTCATTTTGATATTCCTCCTATATCCTATATCCCTAAAAATTTGTTTTACATATTCCAAACGTTGCCTGCCTGCATAATTTTTCCCATCTACTTGTCCCTCCAATATCAAAGCAACTATTCCAGGTTGCCTTAATATGTGGCCTATAAGTCTGCCTCGTCTCAAAAATAATAATTATATGAATCACCTCTTATGAAACAAACGATTCAATTAGTTAACAAAAACAATAACAACAATCAGATAACAAATAATAAAGTCAGATATAAACGTCATAAAACAATACAGACACCGAATTCTCCGCATAGAAAACGACAATCGATTCAGAGTCGCCCATTAGCTTCAACATATGTCAAATTCCAATATAGATTCTTAAAAAATTTAACTCTCTTTGAAATAATGACCACTGAATCATCCTGCGGGTCATCCACACCAATGATCATCCAAGAAATCAAAAATCAACGTGTTCCAGAACATATTACAGTATATATTACTGGAACTACATATTACTGGCCTTTTCAATCTTCTAAACATCCTCACCATAGTCGAGTAGATTCACCTCCAGATTATTCACATGCTTCTCCAGCTAATTAGACATGTACTCTCAAATGGTTCTCCGTATCTTCTCACAAACATATGGCACCCCAAGATACCTGTATTCCTCATGGACCAAGGAGCTCCTGATATCGTTTTGAGTATAATTAATTTAAAAAATTTGTTTATCGATGGGTATTTTATTATTTGTTAGTTGGTTTAATGTAAAAATATCATATTTTTTTTTTTATTCATGTTCCTCGTTTCAGAATGTTTTATTAAATTATGAATTAATCTATCATATCAGTAAAATTTTATGACTAATTAGTAACATTGTAATTTGCATATTATACCCTATGAATCAGGGCAGTAATAAAAAAGTAGCAGTAAAAAAAAAGTAAGGTAATAATTTAAACGAAATAATAAATGAATAAACATAAGAAATTTATTTATTTTTTATTTTTTGGCTTTTATGACTTCATACGATCACTTTAGTTCAATTTCTGAGCCAGTCCATTCTGTAATCAGTTCTTCCCATTCCCTAATCGTGTGAATTGTTTTATTCTTGCTTCCTTTCTTTTTGCCCACATCTTCTTGAGGCTTTCTGATCTTTGGTGCCTGTACTCGTTTGAATAAATCCTGATGGATTCCTTTTTGATGTTACGTTCAAATGTTATCATAGTTTTAATTAGTTTTAATTTAGTTTTAATTAGTTTGTCGTATTTTTCAGATTTTGTTATTAGATCTAATTTGAAAATTTTAAACTCTTCCATATCTTTTCGAACTTCCCCTATTCATTTCAGTTTTTTTGCTCTTTCCCAGTATAAATTAATTATTTGACTTGCAAATCTGGTGTTTTCTGTTCTAAGTAGGTGACCGAAGAATGAAGTTCTTTTTTTCTTGAAGAAATTCGTTGTTGGAGTTATTATCTTATATACTTCTTTATTTGGGATTATCCTCCACTGTCCTTCCACCATGTTTTTCTTATTTATGCACTTTCTGACTATCTTTCTTTTTATTTTTTTGATCCCTTTTACTTCTCCAATTTTGTATGGTCTGAAGATAGTCTTGCTGGCATACTGTATTTTCGGAAGAATTACTGTTTGGTAATGCTTAAAAAACTTCAAAATAAAATATATATTGAAAATAAAGAACAAAAGGAAAAATTACTACATAAACACTGATAAAAAGATAAGAAAACACTTTTATATATATATTTATAACATAATGATTTATATGGAAGGAATTTTATATTTGTGATTATTTCAATTTAATTTTACATCATAAACAAATATTAGAATATTTATTAACATCCGATTTAAAGAAGATACAAAGCAAAAACACCAAAATTTTTAAGTCTATTTTGTAAATAAAAAAATAAAAAATTATTTACTATTTTTTTATTGAAATAAAACATTCACAAGAATTTTCTATCATGTATCGAAGCAAAACTTCCCGTCAATGTTTTATGTTTACAAAGAAACAAAGATAAATTTTGGCTCTTTTAGTATATCAAGATATAGATCTATCTCCTGTATTTTTTTTTTTTTTTTTACTGTCTTTATTTACGTATTTTCTTTTATTCTTTGACTTGGTTTAACATCCTGTTGCTCTTTCGTAGTATTTCTCCTTCCACAATGATATTCGTTTTATATAAATGAAATTAACATAGAAAATATCTTCAGTATACCCTTTGATGTAACCTCTTTCATTTATTTTTCGTTTGATGTTTAAATCTTTTTTATTTTTGTTCATTAGGAATTTTTGTATCAGATGTTAGATGAATAATTTGTTAGTATTTTTTCTTTTTTATAAAAGATTTATCCATTTTTTTTTTTATATAACTTCTACAAATTTTTCTGTAAATTTATATTAACACAATGGTTCTTTTTTTTTCTTAAAATCGTTGGTTATTTATTTTTTAAATATAAATTCTCGATATACAATGCAATCAAAATATGAACTCTGAATGAATAATCAGTTATTACACGTATAAAATTTCATTTCATCATCATCATCATGATTATTATAGACGCTAATTAGGCATTAACAAAAATATATTCTGTAATACCTTACGGTAGTTCCAAAAGCTAAACAGAAAAATAGAAAGTATTTCAAAATTATTCAATTATTTTTACATTGATTGAATATATACTTGAAAAGAATATATTTAAAAAAGGCCTAATATTTTAAACAAGACTGATTAAAATTAGTCTAGTTATTAAGTAAATTAAAATAGTATTTTTTCCCACTGGGATGGTCTAGTGGTAAAACTCGTCGTTATTAATTAGATGATTTCGAAGTCAAAAGTTCTTATGTTCGAATCCTAATAAAACATAGTTTTTTCTTTTCTTTTTCTGTTTACTCTCCGGAACTACCGTAAGATATTACTACTTCATAGGATGAATGAGGATGATATGTATGAATGTGAATGAAGTGTAGTCTTGTACAGTTTCAGGTCGACCACTCCTGAGAAGGATCGTTAATTGAAACCCAACCACCAAACAACACAGTTACCACGATCTAGTATTCAAGTCCGTATAAAAATAACTACCTTTACTAGGATTTGAACCTTAGAACTCTGGACTTCAAAATCAGCTGTTTTGCGATGTCGCGTTATCCACTGGACTAGCCCGGTGGGCTTAATAAACATAGTTGCTTTCATTCGGATTTAAATACTAGATAGATCGTGGATACCGTTGTTCTTTGGTGGTTGGATTTTAATTAACCACAAGTCTCACAAATGGTCTGCCAATTTTGTTTTCAGTCATTTCACTGGTTTGATGCAGCTCTCTAAGATTTCCTATCTAGTGTCAGTCGTTTCATTTCAATATACCTCCTAAATTATATATCCCTAACGATTTGTTTTACATATTCCAACCGTTGCTGGCCTGCACAATTATTCCCATCTACCTGTCCCTCCAATATCAAAGCGACTATTTCAAGATACCTTCATACTTGACCTATAAGTCTGTCTGTTTTTTTAACTATATTTCTCCAAATGCTTCTTTTTTTTATCAACACCTCTTCATTTGTCACTTTATCCACCCATCTAATGTCTTGAAGTTTTGTTCTGATTTATCCAAGTTTGTTAAAGACTATAAATTTACTGCTAGAGTTACATTTACTGGTATTAGTGTACATTTCACTAATAAGTCGCTAATGACTTTAATTGTTGATGCAACTCAAATAAATATATTTTAAAAAATTAAATTTTTTTGAAAATTAGGAAATATATACGATAAAAGTTTCCTTATTTTTATTAAGAAGCATAATTTGTTTTATAAAATTATATACCTGTAACACATTTTTTTTTTG
This sequence comes from Zanna intricata, assembly GCA_010016005.3. Classification (NCBI taxonomy): domain Eukaryota; kingdom Metazoa; phylum Arthropoda; class Insecta; order Hemiptera; family Fulgoridae; genus Zanna; species Zanna intricata. The sequence continues at coordinate 9,006 of JAAAKQ030175427.1, forward strand.
ATCATTCGAATGTACGTATTAATTTGTTATCTACAACATTATATCTTTCAAGACATCTGTCGGTCCCTTTTATTCAACCATTCTCAATTAAACCTCTTCACAGTTAATCATTTAATCAATGGACGCACACACAGTTTTACTTTAATTTTCATAATTATTCTACTTGTTTATTTAAACTTCCTTCAATCTCTTAAATACCCCATTATATTTTTTTATATGTTATTTATAATTATTTCCTTTATCCACTTTGTAATACTGTCCGTCAGTATTCAACTTTTTTTTGAGCTTTTTTTAAAAAAGCTGACAACTATTGTAGGACTTTCGGCCGTTATGCAGCTAAAGCCGCGTTCCGGGAAAGTCCTACAACTGTGGGTTGCTTCTGATGCGCGGTTTACGAACACGTGCGTAAACTCCCCCCCACACACACACACACACACGCACACATACATACATACATACACACACGTTCGTTTGTGCGTGAATGCACGCGCATACACAAACAAACTGCTGTACAAAACTTATTTAAACAACTTTAACTTATTTAAAATCACATACAACTTACAAACAAACAAAACTTATTTAAACACACACAACTGATTTAACATATTGAATCTTTTTCGGAATTCCCCCCCCCAAAAAAAACTTATTTTTTTATCCAATCGACCAAAAATCGATGTATTCCCATTGAATATTAAAAATACCTTGACTTTTGGCAGATATAAATACACAAACATATGTATGTTTGAATATGTATACATAAATACAGACATAAACATATACATTCATTCACACATACACATACATGCGCGCGCGCGCACACACACACACACACAAACACTCTCATATATATATATATAGCCTATGACTCTCCCGGTAGTAAAGATTCCTATGCGAAGTCATACATCTATATCGGTTCAGCCATTGAGTTCCTATGGTGAAACAATCGGTCTTACACACATATAAACAATAATTACTCTCCTTTTTGGGCAGTTGTATCATAGTGGTAGTTACATGAATAAAATTTTTGATCATTTGATCTTTCAAGTGATAGATTAGAAAAAATTTATCAGATGAATGAGTTATTTTTGAATAACTCGCATCTCAATTTGAACGATTCAGAAATTTCGTATCTCATACGTGAGATGCGAGTTAACCAAAAAAGACTCATTCATCTGATTGATTTTTTTCATTAATTTAAATTTAGTTAAATGTATACACTTATATATATCATACAATCTAATAGTGTTATAAGTTGTATAATATAAAATATACAACCTATGAGACTCCCGGTAAGGGTGAGGATTTCAACGCGGCGATATATACCTAAATCGATTAGTTCAACGGTTAGGCCGTTGAACTGTTACGGAAGAACAACACATATGTACTTCACTCTTTATCTGTTTAGCTTCCGGATCTATCGTAAGGTGTTACTTCAGAGGATGAATGTGCATGATATGTATGAATGTCAATGAAATGAAGTCTTGTACAATCTCAGGTCGACCATTCGTGAGAAGTGTGGTTAATTAAAACCCAACCACCAAAGATCACACCGGTATCCACTATCAAGTATTCAAATCCCTATAAAAATTACTATCTTTACTAAGATTTGAATCTTAGAATTCTCGACTTCGAAATCAGCTGATTTGCGTTATCGCTTAACCACTAGACCAGCCCGGTTCGCTAACACATACGTACATACTGTTGTATACATATATGCGCGCATGGCCATGAAGGCCGATTGATTTTCGAACAAGGGAAGGGTTCTCTCTTCCAAAACATAGTGTTGACTGCCTGTCAGCACGACAGTTTCACTGTTTCTCACTCATTTTTGAGTCACATGGTGGAGCTATTGAACTTATAAAACAAATATTTAAATTATTCAAAAATAGAAAAATAAGAACACATGGTTAAACAAATTTAAGATTTAACTAAATTAAATACTAAGAACCTAACATTCTAAGAAAATCTAGAACCCAAAAGAGAAGTGAAGGTTTCAATAGAAAGAGAGAAATCACCTTCAGGAAGACTGAAAATATACTGAATAAAACATTAAGCAGCCAAAACACATAAAAATCAGTTATTACAATGTGGGCAATTAGAAAAAAAGATAATATGATTTAATTTTTTACTGTATTTTAGAAAAACGACAGTATAATATAAAAATATAATAAATGAAATACCGCTGTCACTTGGCATAATTTGTTTACCGTAAAATAATACAAAATTATTGATTAAAATTTATTACAGTCTGACTGGTTGATTGTATAATTTATCATCAAAATTTTTTATTTAATTAGGTCAGAAATAGAATATTTCTATGTATTTGTTCATATATTTGATAATTTATTCGTTTTCGAAAGTTAATTATTATGTGATATCTAGTTTCTAGGAATGGATAATTTCTTGATAATATGTAATTATTTGTTTAATTTTATCCCATGATATCATACATTTGTTGAATTTAATTAGTAAATACTATAAAAATAATTTTTTTCACTGTATTTTCCACTATTAATTTTTGTATTATCCTTGAAGTAATATTTATAAGAAATTTAAATAGTATAATTAATTGATTTTGTCTCAATTTTGAAATATTTAAACCCTAAATATTTTGAAATATTTATTTTTATTGTATTCGGGTTTAAATATTTAAAAATGTATTTACATTATTATAAAATCAAAATATAATTACATGATTATATAATAATAACAAAATAATTTTAAACTATTTAAACAGATTTCAATTTGAATATATCTGATATAAATTAGTATTTGGGATTCATTTTCAAATAATGATGAGAATTAATTGTCTTTAACACTGCCAATGGCATGCCTAAATTAAACACGTTTAACCCCTTCATTTAGAAGTTTGTAAAGTCATAGACAATCTTCACAAACCTCCAAAATGTTTATTGACATATGAAAGTGTTATTCACGTCACTTTCCTTTGGGAAAACCTAATAACAATACACATATTGGAATTCTATTATCTTTCATTCATTTTACGTGACATTTATTGAGTTCTTTTTTTTTCCAACTGGTTTCTTTATAAAATTTAAAAAATCTATCATACATTAATTTATAATGTGCTTATCTTATATAATGAATATAATATGGTAATATTTATAACATGTCATTTAGTTACGATTAGAAAAATTAACTTTCCTAATCATCTATCTTTAACAGCGCATTTTTTTTTTAAGCGCAACTCTTTTGTTATGCAAAATAATTTGCTTCGTATATATTCAAATAAGAAATACTAATTTTTTTCAGTCTCGTATTCCAAATTTTCTTCTTTAATTAATATTAAAATTTTTTGCTTAGTACGAGGGTAAGTCAATTATTATCCGCAATATAGTTATAAAATTTTATTGTAATCAAATAGGAAACTT
>JAAAKQ030175438.1:0-12397 GCA_010016005.3 Zanna intricata
CACACACACACATATATATATATATATAATATTATTGTACTTATAAATTTTTTGTAATATCACTGAAGTTATAACTGAAACTTATGTTGAGTCCATGAAGACTTGTAAAAGACTGACTAACATTAGAACAGTCCATTTATATAGGAAGGAGCCGAATGTAGTCACCGGAGCTGTGCAAATGACAGGACCCGAGAACAGCCGCTGAGTGAGCGAAAGATTTGAAATTTTAAACTCCTTAAATAAATAAATTTGTAATAACATGAAATGAAACTGTGTCTGAACAGGGAACAAAAATCAAATTCATATGATCAAATTTGCAATAAGCTCATTCTCATATATCAGTTAAATAAATACTAATAATTCATAGTGCAAGTGTCACACAGATGATTTAATAAGTACTTTTAGTGTTTCTTAATGACTAATAATCTCATTCCAGTTGTCTTAAGATATGGAATATTTTAGTATAGTTATTTTGATGATATATATTGTCCCACATGTTTCAAAATATTTTTTATTTTCCTTTTGATTGTTTACTGGCACCATACATTATAGTTGAAGATGTGCATGTGAAATCGTAAGGTAAGGTATGTTTCTGTTTTCTTGTGCTTCTTTTTACTTTTTTTGTTAAATTGTCTTATGTTCAAAAAAGTTCATTATTTTGATAAAGTATAGAAACACAAAAGTAAAATTATTTGTAAGAAATTTTGTTAATACCGGACATAGTGGAAATCATTGTGCTAAGAAAGGAGGGGTGATTCTTCTGTATTAGTGAAAAAGTTTTTTTTTTAATTTACTGCATACTTATTTAAGACTGAGTTAGTGAACTTTAGACTAAAAATAATTTATTCTTGAATTTAATATTTCATTCATAATTTTAAATAATTTTGTTAAAGTATTTTGTCTTTACAGGTTAAGTCCATCACCAAGCAGAAGATGAGTGATGAACCAGAGGTATGCTAATAAAGTCAGATTGCTTCTTATTTGTACTTGCTTACCTTTGAAAATGTGTATATGTACATACAACAAAATTAATTTTTGAATTACTTTATACAATCTCCTTTTGTTGTAATTTCACTGTGAAATAAAGTTTGCAATACACCAAAAAGAAAAAAAAAACCATTGATGTATCCAGTTTTAAAACAAATACAGTTTTTTTTTTTTTCAGTAAAACATTTATTTATGAGTTGATTGAAGAAAATTGTTTCTAGTTTAAATGACTGAATTCCAACAAAAAAAAAGAAAACTTAGAATTTTTAGAATATTTATTTAAATTATAATTAATATAATGGTAATTATTACTTTAATTTTAGTTCATGTTATCGTGGGCTTTTCCTTTCTTTTGTTTATACTGTATATATATATATATATATATATATATATGTTTGTTTATATTTACTGTGTGTATTTTCATGTTTATGTTTACTGTGTGTATATTTTTGTACTTTCCACCTTCTAAGGTGTAACAAGAAAGGATGAAATACCCAGTTAGCTTGTTAGGAGAGACTCAATAATATTTCAGTTATTAATGTAATAAACTATAGAGTTCAATGAAAGGAACATGTAGGAAAAAAGGATTCAAGAATTCCCAGACCTTTAATTATGTCCTTAGGAAGGAAGGAGGGAGAGAGGACAACCAAGGAAGTGATGGAATGCTGGAACAGGTCTATGACCTAGACTGTGTTATGAAATGATGATTATGAAATAATATAATACAAAAATTTATTTTTATTAAAAAACATAAATATTTTCTTTTAGTCATTAGTACTTAACTGTTTTGATACACTTTCCATTTTTATTTTTTGTCCTATGATAATGTTTATAGTAAAATATTTGTTTTATTTATTCAATACAGTACGTAAGCTACAAAGGCTATTTATTATAATCATCAGAGTACATAGAATTAAGATTGTACCAAACCTAGAGTTGTTCTGTAGACTAGAGATCAGAACAAAATTACATTACAAACAATTAATTTCAAGTTACAGTTTCAGTTTCTTCCTACTGTTTAAAGTTATGTACCTTTTTTATTCATCTTTTAAAAATGTTTTCATAGCTCATTTTAAACATCAGATTATTTCCAGTCATAAAATCCAAATACTTAACTACACTTCTAAAATGTTATCCATTTCACATTTAACTTTATATCTCTTGTCTAATAATTTTATAATTATTGCTACCTACTAATTTTCTTTTTTGTCTATTGCCTATCAATGTATGTGTTATTACAGCTTTCTTTAAAATAATAAACCAAACCAATTAATTCTAGTGGATAAGATAATTGCTCCTTAATTACAGAAAAGGCCCAGATGTGTAAGAGTGGGCTTAAAATAAATGAAAATAAGACCCAGAGAATATAATTAAGTTAACATAAATCAGTGTAACAACAGGGTAAAAAAATTGGGTTTTATATTAGATCTGAAGATAAACTGGAATAATCATATACACATTTTACTTGTTTTATTGGTTTTTATTTTTTAATATTTTACATTAAGTAGAATAAATGTTCATTTATTTTTTATTTAAAAGCAATACAATCACATCATTAGTGTACAAATCTTAAGAACTAAAACACTTTCCATTAATCTATTTATTTTTTTAAATAATTGGATTTAAATTTGTTCTATATCTGACAAGCAAATGTAATTTCCATACAATGATAATTAGATTAAATTCTTTTTAATGTATTGAAAGATAAACACAGAACTTCTTGATGAAAAACAAAGTTTCTACCGCAACAACCCCTCCATGTTGTGATGTGTTTAATCAATGGAACTAAAGTTTATTTAAAAAATTCAACAATTGCAAGATGTTGAAAGATTAATTATGATAAAAACATATAATTACTTTGCATCAGCTGTCATTCTCTTTTCCTATCTTTCCTTTACAACTTATATTATTTTCATCCAAATACTTATTATAATCTCATTTAAATCTTCCATTATTTTCTCATCTAAGAATGAAACTCATCATGTTTTTCTCTTTTCCCTGAACTTTCCTCAATTCTGTTAGTATTCACTTATACACGTATTCTTATCACAAACATTTATTTTGAATCTAGGCACCACCTGCCAAAGCTGAAGCTCCAGCAGAAGAAGAGGCTCCAGCTACAGTTCATGGTAATTTCTTAATTATTAAAATTATTTAAATAAAAAATAAATATCTACTTCATTAAAAATTGTTAAAATACAGTGGATGTGTGAATGCCAACAAAAGAAGTTTTAAATGAAAAATTTTGAACACTCACTTTCGTATTACATGGAAATTGATCTTCCAGAAGACCTTTCATTAGTAATTATGCATCATCTAACATGGAGTTATCAATGGTACTGTTATTCATTGATTAGAAAAATCCTTTGTATGAAACTTAAATAATATGTTCAGTCTATACAGTATTTCTTCTTTAGTATTTTCATTTTATGAAATTTAGGGTTCATAAATTTCTTATTTTTAAAGTTTGCTGAAGCTTTTATAAGCTGTCATTCTGTTAATTTCTTGTGTTTTAAGGGTTTATATAAATCAGTTTTTATATTATACACATGTTAGTTGAGTATGTCTTAATGTGCATCCAGTATGACTGATGTAGTATGTAGTAGTGGTTGTTTATCTGCTCATGGTCTCCCATATTACCAGTTCCAAGATTCAGTACTATGTGGTAACTAAAAACTAGTCACACACACGGTTCACTAGTCAAATACGAGGTTTCACGCATCTTTATACCAGTTTTGTTACTGCCATTATGCTTATAAAAAAATCTTAAATATAAGCAGTTCATCTTATTTTTGTTGTTAGTGTATTAAAGATATATTTGGATCAATAGTTTTTTTATTTGTTTGTTTAAAAATGATTATCTTAGTAATGTTTCAGTAACTCATTTAATGAAAATGTTGTAATTATTTTATTTAATATCGATAATCTTCAGTATTTTTATAATTATTTTAATTTATTTGATTTTGAATATTGTATAATATTCATGGCCAATTTTAAAAGAATTTCAATATGAAACCTACTGTGATATAAATTCTATTTATAATTATTATTACATTATTTATTGTTTTCTTGTAATGTATTGTTATTTTCTTTTTTATGTTAGATTATTTATCTAATTAGTATAACTAGTAAAATAAACATATTTTTCTTATAACATTTTTCACAATGATGTTTATTCCATTGATTCAAATCCAGATAGATCATCATAATCTTCTTCTTGCTGTTGTCTGTATTGCTGGAGTTGTCCAGTTCATTGTTCACATTAATTACAAACAATTCTATTGTGTTTTCTAAAATTCCTTGATTGTTTTGATATTCTTCTTCAACCTTCTTAGTTTGAACACACTTCCTTTGACATTTTGCTGGTCCAATTTTCTTTTCAAACAGTTACATTATGTCATCAAGTCAAATAGTGTTGTTCTCTGCTAGTTTTCCAACTCAGCCCAAAGAAGCATCATCAAATAGTAATACACTGTTTTCTAGCAAATTTGGCATAACCTTTTCTTTAATCCATTTGAAATAATTTTAAAATTCATTTCCTTGTGATAATCACCAGTTGTTGATGTTGATTTCCACATGGCCAAGCAGTCAAGAATGAACACCATCTCACCCCCTGCATGCACTATGATTGCCTTAGATCCTTTTTAATATGGAACTTTCATTTCTTCCTCATTATTGTTAATTAGACTCCAAATATGCATGTGAGTTGTGTGAATATTTCCTCTGTGTAGACAATACAAAAGATCAGACAATACAAAATACAAAGGTTAACTTTCTTCCCTAAATGCTTTTATAGCATGCAAAAATTGAAATTACTTGTATTGTATGTGGTGCTTTTCTGCGAGGAGAGATCTACAAAAGTATCAAGATAGTAACAATAAGCAATAGAGAGATCTAATTGTTTTCCTTTACTACCATTTAAAACCAGTTAATTTTAAAACCTTTCTTAAACTACCCTTGTCTCCACGAAATACTCACAGTTTTTTCAATTTCAGCAGAAGTTTTGTTAGTGTAGGAACATGATGTTCATTTATAGACTAACCATCATTCATTTACAGACTAAACATCTAATAGCATACATACCAAAACTATCTAACTCAGTAATTTTTTTAGGAATTTTCATTTTTTTACGCTGTGATGTAAAAGATAGATATTCTCCCTTTCCCTTCAGATATAATTCTTTTGACTGTCGTAACAGATATCTTCATTACTTTTTTTAGATTAATTTAAAGTTATCAATTTTTTCTTCAGTCATGTAATTTATCACGTTCAGTAATATATTTTTACTCTGGGCATAAAGTGCTTTATTTTTCCCAATTTAAAAAGTGTTTTTTTGTTTAATTCTAATTAGATATTTGGTTAATATAATTAATTGTAGTAATATAACTAATTTCAGGTTCTAACTGACTAAAAGTTCTAACTAATTCCAGGAAATAAAAAATATAACAGTAATACACTTGAAAAATAATAGTGATAGCACTACATTTGAAGAATCATCTAATTTTAACAAGATGATACTCTCTAATAAACTGAAAGATCAGACATGAATGTGTGTTCAAGTGCAGGCACCTCGCAGTAAGTCACAGTAAACAAAAAGCCAGTTGCACAACCATTATTTTTTAAGATAAGAACGTTAAATTAAAACTATATCGTTTGTCCTTCTTTCCTTTCTAAATGAAAAATTAAATAAAATACTTGCAGATGTTTGAAAGCTACAAATGTTTGTATTTGAACCCTTGAAATGAGTTCTTGATTTTTATCACTAAAAATTATTTTGATAAACATTTCTAAACATTTTTACTTTTATTAATAAAAAATAATTAAAATGGGGAAATGTATTTTACATGGTAACGTTTTGAAAAAAAAAGCGTGGAACTTTGGTGATTAAATTTCAAGGATATTTTATAAATATTTTTTCATATTTTTGAGAGAGAGATGGATTAAATATTACAAGTTAAGTATTAGCAGTAAAAAGTAACAGATTGTACCACTCATTATAGACAAGGAGCAATGTCTGGGGAATAGACGTTGTAATACCAGACAGATCATTAGCAGTTAGACAACCTCTACAAATACATATTGCCTTTAATTTGTGTACTTGTGGTTTGTTGCATTTGTCTGTATTTGTTAACTATTAATTTACTGTATGATTGTTTTTTATCCTACTTAGTTTGAATGTGATAGAATTTTCTTCCTGAAAATGTAGGCAATTTGTATGATTATTATTGATAGATGAAATGTAATCTCACTCACATTCTATCAAAAGATCTGTTTTAGATTTTGTTCTGTACATTGCATAGTATCTTATCTATGAGTGGATAGCTGAACTATCCTAAAAACTATGGGTACGATGTAACCTGTGCTGTATTTCATTATATTAGTGTTCCAGAGTAGTTGCTAGCTGACAAAGGTGTGTGTGTGTGTGTGTGTGTGTGTGTGTGTGTGTGTGTGTTTGTTTGTTTGTTTGTTTGTTTGTGTGTGTGTGTGTGTGTATGCGTGAATCTCTTTGTGTTTGTGTGTTATTAGCTTAATGAAGTGTGGGCAGAAAAGCTGCATGTTTGGGCTGAGTACAATGGTTTGATGTGAATTAGTCATAGAAAATTTTCTATATACTTTAAATGTATGTTTGTTATTCATTTTAGATATGATGAGGTCAAAAATGTTAAGAAATCTGCTGAATATTCTGCATTTTAAACTGAAATGTAATTTGTTGACAAATGTTTGGTATCCTCTTTTTTTTTATAAGTAGTACAAGAGTATGATATCACTGACACAAAAATATGTTTCTTAATGCTCATGACTGATTGTTTCTTAATCTTACAATACTCCAGTATGTGAATGTTTTCAGTGTATTATAATAATATTTCAGCTAGGAGAAAATATCATCCTCAGAAAGGACAGTTTCCATATAATTTAAATGCTATTCTTTTGTAATTAGTTAAACCTTTGTAATTTTTAAGGTTTTTAAAATTTTAACAATTTCATTATGCTTTTGTACAGAGTTGGAATATAATTATTAGTGTGTTAAATTGATATTAACTGTATAATCAACTTTCTTTATTTGAGACAAAATTTCTTTATTTTATTTAACATTTAAATCTATTTGTAAACAGTAAGTATATTATGTTTATTGTTAGCTTTGGCTGTAATATAAGAAATATTCTGATAATTATTGCTATTATTTATGTTAAGTAAATCTTTCATAATAAATGTCATGATACAACAAATATGTGAATTTGTTCATAGATTTTTAAAACAATACAATATAAAAAATTAAAAAAAAAAAAATTAATACACATAAATCTGAGTTACAAATTACAAATGAATTGTTATAATTACTGCATTGTTATATTGTTATATTACTGCAGTAAATTTTAATTATGGCTAATTTTTTTTTCTTCATTTTTCTGATTGTTTGGATCACCAAAAAATATTTCTGATTGTTGGATGTTTAATCACCAAAGTATATTATTATATCACAAATTGATCATATGTCTCTGATCATTTAATTTTCTTCATTATGTAAAATAACTGTTAACATAGTACAAAAATCAACAAATTTATTTTTTCAAACATTTTTTTGAAGCAATCTTTAATGGTTCTGCTTTATATCTTACAAAATTACAACCCTAACATACATTGGTTTTAGATTTTTTATTCACTTATTTTAAAATTTTATTTCAACACTTTAATTAATTAGCATTAAACCATTATATGTTAACGCATATTTTTTTTTAATTTTTATTTCATTGAAAAAATTCCTTAAAGTAATTTATTTTTATTTTATTTGACACTGAATTTCAGCATGAACTTGTGAAAAAATGTATTAACAAAATTGAAAAATTAAATTAAGTTTTTTTAAATTTTCCTAAAAATTAACAATTAATTATGATATTAATTGATTTTAGTATAATTTTTAATTTTTTATAATTTATCTTATTTTATAGATTTTTTTCATATGCCTTATAAATAATCTGTAATTTATTTTTGTGTAATTTTAAAGAAGGGGCTGACAATGAAGAAGCCGACATTGAAGAAGCTGACATTGAAGAAGGTGAAGATACTGTACCAACTCCCACTTCTGCTCCGGTTTCTACTTCTGCATTAGGAAAATTACCACGTAATTTCATTAACACTATTATTTATATAAATGTGAAACTTTTTTCTTTGCTATAACTTTTTGTTGGGGGTAGGCCATATCCGTAGTCCTAGCTATTTTCCCTACACTCTGAGCTTTTTTCCCACTACACTCTGAGGTGCTGAACTTTTATACCATTTATATACATCACACCACAAACGCTACACAAATTACAACATATACACTCAAAAAGATACTCAACACTTACACTGTTTCTTCTTACTATATACACTCAGTGGTGTTGTGTGACACCTTACTACATGCAATCATAACCTAAAGTGGAAAATATCTTGCCAATGAGTGGGTGGCTGTATGTAGTGAGCTTCAAAAAAATATCCTCTGGACACCAGGTTGAATTCAATTGTATAAACCCCTAGCTCCAGTAGATATGCACTCTGCTGGAGTGGTCCATCATATTGCTGACATCATGGGAACCATATATATGTCTATCCTATTAAATATTTCTTCAGTGATTGTTGGGAGTTTAAAAAGCCTGGGAGCTTAAAAAGATTTTATCCAATGTTGTCAGGCAAAGATTTGTCTGGTGATAATGAAAATAAGGATAAACAAAAACAGCTAACTATCAATAATACAGTTTATTGTAGTGTAGTATAAAGATGGAGGTAAATCATTTGCTAAGGTTTCACCTTTCTTAATAAACAAGGGTGTTACTGCAGCAAGGCTGTGCAAAGTCAATTAAAAAACTTAGGATTGTCTGTTGATTGAGGTGATTGATGACTAACAGAATCAGAAGCTACTAACTCATAGGTTCATAGGGAAGAACAAAGTGATTGTGGAACTACATAATACATTAAATTCTGCCAAGGAGGTTATCTTCTGCCATGACTTGGCTGGTGTTGAACCAGAGGAACTGCCCTGCAGTCAGTCACTCTTATTCAGAGGATAATGAATGAGAAGGAGAATAGTTGATGTACCAACAACCTCACTTACAACATTTTCTACTCTGACAGCCCCTGAACGAATAAAAACAGGCTAATTCTCTGCCATGTGTGACCATACATACCATACCCCAGATGCTGCTTCCAGTGTTAGAGTTTTGGTCACACCAAAATTGATTGCACGAAGGAACAAACTTGTTCACATTGTAGCTGTATAGAACATAATGACAGTGTATACACAAAAGCAGAAAAAAGTAAAAATATGTAAGGGTTCAATTTGTCAAGACCTTGAGAATTGTGCCGTTAATTAAGGAGGAACAGGCTATATTAGGGATTTGTACTGAGCAAAAAGTATCCTTTCCTGTCGCTTGTTGGGAACATAAAAAGTACCTCAACATAAGTTCTGTAACACCTAGTTTTAGTTTTGTTCAGGTGCTCTTTAACAATATACAAAAGAATATTGAGTGTGAGAACTAACTAGATTGCTCCAGGCTTTATCAGACTAGGTAAAATCCCTCCCCGCTGCTCTTGCAGCGTTGTGTACTGACAAGGAGAAGAATAGCTTTGGTGAAAAGACTTACAATGGCATGGAAGACTGACTTATTTGTTGGCATGGGCCACCGGTCTAAGGATGCTCAATCCAGTCCATTCATTCATTCATTCGTCTTGCTACAGATGCATTTCACTCAAGCCTCTTGACAAGTCTGCTGGTGGACAATGGTGAGCCATCTCTTTGGAATAGGCGGAAGCAAATGATATACTCCTATGTGGTTCGGATCAAAGCACAACCAACTCATTTAACCTTTGATGCAGTATTCTCCAACCAGCATATTAATTAATACCAGGAATCAGGCAGTTCTACTGCTTCGCTAGGCATCAGAAATCATAGCCTTTTCTTAATTTTAAATATACAATTACTTTCAGTTCATACTGTTGCTGCGTGTTATTACCCCATATTCCCTTCTGTCATTAATTACTGCTTTGGTCTTTGTCAGTACCATAAGAAAAATACAAATCAGGTTATGTTACGAGAAACATTGTCTATATTACAAATAGCATGAATCCTGATGGTATAGTTTTTATGAACGGCTCTAAAAACATTAATTCTGTTGCTTGTGCTTTTGTGGCAGAGAACATGTATGACTGGCTTCCCCAGCACTGTCAGTAGTTTCATTACAGAGCTGTATGCAATTAATAAGGCCTTAAATATTACATTTAGCCTTAATTATAACTTATTAGCATAACATTTCGACATATACTTGTTTGCTCAGATCCCATGAGTGTCTTACAGGCAATTAGTGATATACCCCAGACACCCTATTGTATGTGAGATCCAGAGAGTTATTTCTCAAATGACTCAACATAATATATCTGTGACTTCTACAGGATCCCCAACCATATTGAAATTTCAGGCAATGAGCACACTGATAGTACAGTAAAAGAGGCTTGTTTCCAACCTCCTTTCACTAATCACATTATTTTGAACATCTTGTCTATTTTCTCAAGAGGGTGATTAATATGAGTGGCAAAGTGAATGGAATGCTGTTATTAATAATAAACTTCATCCAGTTAAGAACACTATGTCACATGTAGTTCCTCATGCAGGAATAACCATCGAGAAGAGGTAATTATTTGCAGTTTGTGAATAAGGTGTACAGGCTCATTCATTGATATCTGATGACTCAAAACAGATGTACCCATTTGTGTCTGCTGCAACTGCCAGTTAATTGTACACCAAATCGTTAAAGTAAGGGCTAACATGTAAAATGTGCTAGGGAATAATGTAATGATGCTTTATTATGTTTTATGATTTCTTAGGGCCATCGGTCTATATCCGATTATTTGAATTTTAATAGTATGTTTCAGCTAATTATGTCATGTGGCATATTTCCAATTTTAATTTTATTGTGTTAATGTAGCTGATTAATATAATATAGTATTGTTCCGGGAACTGATGACGACACTTTTTATAAGTCCCAAAAAAAAACTTTTTGGGTTTTTTGTTTTAATTCAATTTTTAATATTTATTTACATACTATATAAACATCACATCCGTGTGGTGATAATGACAATTCATTTTACGCCCAGGATAATTATTTATATATTTATATATATATAAATTTATTTATTTTTTTTTTCGTTATGGTCTCTTTGCACCGTGTTGAACTCTTAGCGCAATAGATGACTTCCGTCTGTTTTCCCAGTACAACTTCATTTCGTCTCGTTTAACTTGCTTTTGTTCATCAGTCCATAATCTCCCCATTCTTGTCTTCTCTGTAAGTTTCCGGAAAACATGTTTATTAATTTTATCCCTCAACGCAGTTCTGTTACACTCATCACCTTCAAGCAGTTGTAATTCGCTAAGATGCTTCTTAACTTCAACAACCCAATCTGTAGTCGCTTTCAGATCTGTTAAGAAACTAAAGATGCACTTTGTTAACCTCTCATCCTTCATCCTGAGTATATGACCGTAGAACTTCACCCTACGTTTTCTCATCGTCGACGTCAGCAGTTCATTGTTCTCTTTATAAAGCTCCTCGTTACTTCTTAGTCTGAAAGATCCATCTTCTTGTTTTCTTGGTCCCAATTTTTTCCTCAAGATTCTTCTTTCACATATTTCTATTTCCTTCAGTTCATTCTTTTTCCTGAGTATTAAAGATTCTGATGCATAAAACGCCTCTGGTTTTACCACAGTAGTGTAGTGTCTTATTTTTGACCCATATGATATACTCTTTTTGTTATAGATATTCTTTGTTATCCCATATGCTCTTTCTAATTTCCTGATCCTTTCCGTGTTAGCTGCCTCATCTAGTCAATTAGCTTGTTCTCCTAGGTAATAATTCAAGCCAATGGACTAGATGAGACGATTAATGACTATTTGAAACTATTGACTCTCCTGATATTCCCTCCTTTTGTTTTCATTTCCTTTTCCTTGCGATGTCGATATTCCATGTATTCCGTCTTCTCATAAGATATCTGTAGTCCTGTCCTTCCAGCTATTTCCTGTAGTAACTCTATCGAGTTACTACATTTTTCATAATTATTGCTATGTCATCTCGAGTTCCCCCCCGAGGGGAATAACACCCGCCAAGTGACATTACCGGTTGTCACACCCTCCCTCCTAGCCCTGAAGGGCTTTACGAGAGGTCGTCTTTTCGCCTCTGTCTGATAACGCCACAGTCATCAACCGACCTCGGGGAGATGCCACCATTGCCAATGCCCCGAGGGACATTCACATCGGTAAGTAAATAGGCTAATTAATTTTGATGGTGCCCAATGTCTTCGATGAAAACATTGGACACCGCGAAACCACCAACTAAGAAACAAGTTTAGGACTGTCGCGGAAGCACGAAGACCCCCGCGCCTGCTTAAC
>JAAAKQ030175449.1:0-12397 GCA_010016005.3 Zanna intricata
CTATGCCTGACCGGGATTCGAACCCGGGACCTCCGGATGAAAGGCCGAGACGCTACCACTCAGCCACGGAGGCCAGCCACATATAGCCGGCTGGCCGGCCATATGTTAAAATTAGGTTTTACTATTGATAGTTTCATATCAATTAAACTAAAGGTAATCTTTTTATTTCATGTAAATTTCTAGCAAAATAAACTAAATATCTTTTTTTTTTGGGGGGGGGGTTTATCTAATTCTGTCAAACTTTATGAAATAAATTTTATTAATTTGGAGTAGAATTTTACTAAATAAGTTACAATTAGATAACATTAATGAACTTCAACTCTTTTAATTTTAATAACTAATTTATTAACACAGAATAAAAGATAAAAAAGAAAATTTCTAATATTACCTTACGTACAATATTATAAAAGAAAAAAAACAATTATTCTATATTATTAATAACAATATTTTGAATAATATACAAAGAAAAAATCTAATTCTATTCTTACAAAAACAGTTAAAAATTAATAACTGTCCACAAAAAAAAAAAAATACATTTTTTATCAAATTATATTATCAAAAATAAAAAAATGTATATGTAAAAAAAAAAACAAATCGTAAAAATCTCATCTTTACAATAATAAAACATAATTGAATGAATAAAACATAACTCCATGCAGTAATAGTTTTTCGAAACAAACAATATTGTATTGTAATCAGTTAAAGATACATTACAATCATTAATCAAATATTTCAAAGAAAAAAAAAACACAAAGCTAGTCGACTCAATATGGTTTTGTCATGACTGTTTCAAGCAGATTTTATCTCTTTCAAGGGTAAGAAATCACTGTGTGTTATCTACACATTACATCAATTTTTTTATCTAGTATATCTTAGTGGAGGTACAATTTAATGTCATGCTCATGCCCATTTTCATCCACATCAATTTTTTTTTCGGTTCGAAGTAATCAACTTTATACATACATTCATCAATGCAAAAGCAATATTAAAAATATTCAATTAAACCTGTATTTAACGATATGATCTTATATTTTTTTCCTAAATAATGATAAGAATGTGAAATATAAATTGAAAATATAACTGGCGAGGGAAATAAATAGCTTATAATAAAACTAGTAAGCAATCTTTAAGCAATCTAGTAAGTAACAAGGATGGGAAAAACAAGAGTACTGTGTTTGATCCCGCCAACCGGAAGAAGATTAAAAAAATACTGTTTTATCAAAACTCTAATCAACTTTATTGTAGTAAAGACTTCTGCCTTAACAAGTATTTCCCATATATAGGAAAGACGGATTTATTTAATTGTCATTATCTGCCAACAAAGTTGATAATCCCTAAAAGGAAGGGGTGAGGATAAAAAATGTTTACACATAATGTAGGACTTATAAAAACCTCCATCTTGAAGATATATCTATTTTGTAACGTATACTTTTATTCACCCAATAAAACGGTTACGATGCGTAATGTATGCTTTTTGTAATAGGAAAGGAACTTTGCGGGCCTCCAGGGCGCGAGTGGTAGCGTCTCGGCCTTTCATCTGGAGGTCCCGGATTCGAATCCCGGTCAGGCATGGTATTTTTCACACACGCTACAATTCACTCATCTCATCCTCTGAAGATAACGGTGGTTCTGGAGGTTAACAAAAAAAAAAAAAAAATAGGAAAGGACTGCCACCACCAAACGACTCTTGATTTGGTAAACATTTTTACTATCTTCAAGGCTTTTTATAGTTGCTAATGAACATTAGAGAAATCTAAATAGATTCAAAGCAAATTATTTTACTTTATATTTATTTATTTGTAACCAAATAACAAAGCTGTATAATAATTTATAAAGAAATTTAAAAAAATAAAGTTAGTATTAATTTAAAACAGGTACGGCTTCTTTATTCAGTATCTTATTACTTAGTATGAAATTCAACAAATTATATAAATAAAGCCGTGCACGGTTAGTGTCAAAATTTCAGTCTTGCGCTTGTCCACATACACAAAGATGAGTTTATTCTTTGAACCATAAATAATGAGGAAAAGATTGAGGTTTTAACAACCAAGAGTAAAGGAATTAAAGATCTCGTACCCGAATTGGTTGAACGAATCATCGAACTTCAAATAAGCTGCGCATTGCACCAAAACAATTACACAATACGTAATGATAATATAATTATAATTAATATATATAATGTTAATAATATATTGATAAAATATTAACAATACTAAACAGGTTTTTTTTTTCATTTTAATAATTACACGCATTATTATTATATTGTTCAATATTAGAATAGGAATTAATACTAAATTAAGTTACATTCATATGTATCGACTTTTTCGTAAGATCTTTAAAGGGAACTATACGATTGCAACAGATAAACAATAACGATTCTATTGCAGTTTTTTGTGATGTTATTATCAACCATAAATAACTATGTAAAAGCGATTAACTCAATAAAATAGTTTTTCTTATTAATACTGTATTTAATATTAAAAAAAAACATTAAAAAAAAATAATCAATTTAAGTGAAAAAAATGTACACAAATAAGATACAACGCTTTATTTTTATATAAGTCAACGTAGGTAGGAAAACTGGACGGTCAGCACCTAATCTATTTACTTTTTTTTTGTTAATACATAATTCCCTTCAGGGAATTAAATAATTTGAAAATGAAATACTGCTTGTTCAGATTGATGAAGATAAACTCCAATGACATTAGAAATAAAATGTAGAGAGGTTTAAAAATAGGGCTTGTGTAATAAATCTGACCACGTGTTTTTTTTTTATTACATAAAATTCAAAACTTATATGACAGGTAGAATTCAAATAACTATTCAAAGAATATCAAATAATATTTAGTATAATTGATTGAACTTTTCATTATACGGATAAAATATAACTACACATTATTAGTAATTTATAATTAATTAGATAGTTTAGTAAAATTTATTAACATTTTAATCTTTTTATTATAATAAAACTAAATCCTAAAAGTTTAAGTTCAGATATATTGTTACCCCAGCGATTATCTTTAATACTTAATGATTAGGCTACAAAAAAGCTAAACGTAACATTTATACTGACTAAAGTTAAACGTACATTTCACGCTCATATTTCTACTATGAATAATCCTTGAAAATTGTGTAAAAGTGAAATGTATACATAAAGAACGAGGTTTCTTGGTGTGGGAGCAGTCACTGTCCTAAAAGCCAGGGCACGATGGCGATTGGTCGACTGATAGTTTTCACCATAAACTCAACAACAGATGCACGATAACGATAGGGCTTAACTGAGTGAGTGAGTGAACGAGTGGGCTCTAGTATCGCTCCTTCTATCTAACCATTACCATCACTTTTAGCCCATTATTCCCCCTCTCACCATATGCATTTCACCGTTTTCTGTTTTGAATAGAGAATAAGAAATATCCGACTTAAGAATAAATAACATACTACATCGCTCGCACCCTGCAAAAATATCAAGCAAAACGTTTTCCTTTAACAAGAAAATTCTCTACTACTTACATAAGAAAAGAAAGAATAACGTATTTTAAAAGATCGTATAATAATGTTTTACCGATAGGAATTGATATATTACACGAAATAAGTGTATAAAAAAGAGCCACAGTCTTTTATATTAAAACAATTTTTTGCGTTAGTTAAATTCTCATCTTAAGAGAATTTTACAGAATCTTTAATATAACATTTTACGAGTATGAAGATGTAAAAATATTTATTTTTAGATTCTTAAAATTTAATAAATTCTAATTAATTTATTGTTTACTCTTTTAAGCTCTTGAAATTAAATAGAACTCTCCAAAAATTATAATGGTTAACTTACTTTCTTCAGCAGTATTCAAATTAACCTTAAAACTTTTCAAGTTAAGGTTGATGATTATTTAATAAATTGATATTGTAACTTTTAAATAGATGAGATCAGTTTACAATAATCTGCATTAATCAAAAAAGCTATGAAAATCTATAAATATACACAAATACTATTCCTAAAAGCTTGTGTAAGGAGTTCTTTTTGTGTACTTTTTGATTGCTGTATGTTTTGATTGCTTCAATTCATTCCATAAGTAAACATTTTTTTCTTATTACTCAGTGATGTTAGTTGCATCGTTTGCGGATAAACACGGCAATCCTGTAGTGGATACTGACCTTATCGTAGCTTCGGCTACACTGCAGACTATTGGAAGTCTGTAAATGGAAGATGAAGGTTATCCGGCTAAGTCTACGGATTACGTTTGCGATGGGGTGGATTGATTACCTGCGTGTTCAACTTAATTTTTATCCAGCATGTTAACAGCGTGTGATACCTAGGAGTACATCTGGATCGCCGTCTGACGTTCAGGAGTCATGTCAGGGAGAAAAGAATGTCAGAAAGTTTGCGTAAAAAGATATACGTATCGTAAAAAATGTTCATTTCGTTTCGCCACTTACTCCTGTTGGTTCTTTGATTTGTTTCTCTATTTCACTGTTTCTATGCTTAATTATTCTTTGTGTGATTAGTAAAAATTTTTATTTTTTTATATTTATATGTACTTATCAATGTTAATTATACATATTTATGAATACTGTATAAGATATGAATACATACAGATTTATTTTAAGGATTTCAATGGAAACCCTTCTCTGCATGTTATTTTTTGTATTCATATTTACTCACCGGAACCGACTATTAATTAAACATCACGGAAAAAAAAAATGTCTTAGTGATGTGGACTTTTAGAAGTAGAAAAAATAGAATTATAATAAGAACAGCAAATCGGTAACAGTATTACGTTTTGGTTGAAAAAATAGCCATTGATACTCTAAATGTCTACGATAGGTTTACAGAATGAAGCTGCTTCAATCAGGTAGGAGTTAAAACTTACGTCAGAGAAGTGTATATAGATTTTTGCGTGTAATAATTTGAACTTCTTCAGTTTATTCCATATACCTGTCTTCACGGTATGCTATTGATTTCGTTCTAAGTTAGAACACAATAACACAGATTGCATTAGAAATGGATTGGTTTTACTCTGCGGATAAAAAAGGAATAATCCGAGTATTTTCTTGAAAGAATCAAGAAAAATTTAGGAAAACTCAGATTACTGGAGTATCAAAATTATATAATTAGTAAGTGAAAATAAGAATTAGTTAAGATTTATATCATTATAGTCAATAATGGCCTTCTGAAGAATAGCGACTTCAGTAAAATTATTAAATTAAAAAGATTAGTAAAGGTAAATAATCTATAAAAATATGAAGCTGTAAATAAAAAAATAAATAAAATTATTTTTAAACAATTTTACAATGTTTTCCCCCGAAATACAGGAGTGCACTTTATAGAACTACACTACAAAAAAAAAAAAACTGTTCGAGAAAATATCAGTAAAATCTTTACTAATTATTAAATTATTCGAAACTGACGTATAAACAATTTTACATCTACAGCTTAATTATACATCTAGTTATTTATTTTTAATAACTATTAGGAAAATAACTAATTTTTAAAAGTAATAGTTGAATATAACAGCTTAATGTACATTTTATACCTTTAAAGAAACATATTTCTTTACACAATTAAGGAAACTAAAATACTCTTAAAATCGAAAAGAATCAAGATTATTTCCATTGGATTTAAACTCAGGTTTACTTCATTACGGAATAGCTACCCAAAAGAGCTGACCAACGGAGGTTGTAAACGAGATATTATTTGTTGAAATGAAATTCATGTAATTAATATTCATTTTTTTCTTTATCATCAAAATGTTAGACTATTCTTAAAATAATTTAGGATAACCATAATTTTGATAATCGATATTAAAAAAACTTTTCGTAATACAGTTTTAATAGAAATTTAAATGTATTCAAGAACAGCTTTATTGTAAGTTGATATCGTACGTAATATTTTTTTTATTCCTATTTTTATATAATATATATGAATATTATTATAAATATTTTTTTCTTCTTTTGTGTTATTATAATACTTATTGTATGAAAAACCAGAACTATTAATTATCGTCTTACTCTGATAGATAATAATAATAACTCTGATTACTTAACTCTGGTTATAATAATTCCAACTTATCTATAGTACGGTTAATTGCACAGGAACTTGTCAATAGTAACACTAAATAAAATTAATAATAAATCTATGCACTAAAAACAAATTCATTAACTTACCGGTGCAAAGTAGAAAAACAGAAACGCTACTTTAAGTACACCCTTTGTGTTAATCATAACTTAATCAACAGACCTAATTAGCTTATACATTCATTTAAAATAATAACAAAGGACTACATTTTCAGAAAACAGAGCTGAATGAATTAAAAGTACAACATACACTTGCTTGGATAGACACACTCTTAAAACTGATGTTGAGACCAGTTCTTGTGTTTATCTGAAACCTTCCCTACAACCTCCACACCCTCTATAATGCCACCACCCCCACCATTCCACTACCGCTTCTAGTACTACCCTTGCTAGTACTCCTTCACCATGAATAGCCTAACAGAAAGGGTAGAGATAACAGTTTGAGTACAAATAGCCAAACAATAGACCGTATTATCTGGTGATCATAATGATAAGAGTCCTTTAGCAGTGGTGTCCACAGATAATAACCACTCTCTCATAACCCACCCCGCTTTCCATACCCAGTTCATATCTAATATCTAATAATGAAAAAAAAAAAAAAAACTGTAAGTAAACAATGTAATATAATGCAATATTTCATAAAATAAAACACATCATAACTTTTTATATGGTAATAATTTATAATTTTTTTTTTTTACAAAAGAATATAAATACGTGGACTACTTATGTGATAGTTTTTATCTTAATAACATCCTTAAATTTTGTTCAAAGTGTGTTCATTATTTTATTTTTATTTATCTTAATCACTAATAATTTATTATGTTAATGTATGTAATATTATGGTAATTTACGTAAATTGATACGTTAAAATAGCTTAAAAGTAAATAACTTATTATTCAAAAATTAAAATGGCTATGGCATTAAATTATTATAATATAATTTTTTTTTTTAAATAATTATATTTTAATAACTAGTAATTTGATTCGCAAAATTTAATGCAGTAATATATTCAAGAAGAGAAGAAAAGAGACTGGGATGGTAATGTGAGATAACAATCTTTAGAGTGAGTGAGGATGAAGAAGAGGTGTGAGTAGTCTGTGGGGTTTGGCGGGTGTCGGCAGAATCGCACGTAGAGCTGAGAATAATTACTCGGCTGCATACTAAGATGCCCAAAACAATTAATTTGCAAGCAAGAGGCGAGCAGTCGCTAAGAAGATAAGCTTCCTTTGCTTGCAACCCTCAGATAAGTAGTTTTACTAGCGGTGTGGAATGAGTGTTGGAAGGGGTAGGAGGGTAAGAGCGGGTTATCTTCCTGGCCTCGCATCCCCATGCATTACGGCTTACCCGCCACATAACTAATAAACACTTCTGCTTCCAACTGATAGCTTTGATGAATATAAATAAGTAGCCTTATCGGTAGGAGGTGGCCTGCAGGCTGTTATTCAAATATTCTAGTTGACCGATAAGCCGGCTGCTGTTGGCGAGAGATAAAGACGCCGGCACCGAGGCGCTGTGCCAGCCAGATAAGACGCTGCACAGGGCTGTGCTATCGGTTTCCAAGGAGACCCACCCCACCCTCTTCACAACACTGCTCCGATTGCTGTACACACATACATGTACACACACAACACAAGAGTTACTTACCTACTTATACAAGCATCAAATTAAATCCTAAACGTGTGATTCAACAGATGATCATGGCCGATAGATAACGGGAATGAAAACATAAGAAATGTTTTACTTTTATCACAACTTGACTACTGCTTTTATCTTCGAAAACCTTGGCATTAATAACAGAAGAAAAACTATATCGTAAATTATCTTCCCTATTTTTTAATAACTATTGTTTATATTACCAGTAATCGGCAATTTAATTTCAGTGTTCTAAATTGCATTCGATTTATCTTAATGTATGGTATGTTTGTAGACTGAATATATGATTAAATTTAATTATATTTACAACAACCAATAATAAATTAGTCTGATCGAACTTAAATGTAAACGTTATCTAACAAGAAAGAAAGTGAAGTTTATAAATGAATAAATAAATATTTCATTCTAATCGATAAATAATATAGATCACGTACGGAATAAGCAAAAATGTTGCTTCACTGTAAAAAAAAAATCGGTCCTTCCTGGAAGGATCAAGGAAAACTATGGCAAAAACCATCTTCACAGTAGCATCACAAATTACAGAATTAATTATAAAATAAAAAATTATGAAAATATAACGGTAAATGTCCAATTAATAATTTAATAAATAAATGCATAATAATATAAAAATGTTTTATATTTTTTTTTAATAAAAAAATCATTTTATTTTATTTAAAATTAATTAGTTGGAAGATCATTTAATAATTGGTTGGAATTTTTCATTTGATAAAAACCCCAAAAATTTCGAGCTCTAGGTAGGTAATAGACATACTATTCTTATCATTAGAGGGAAATTCTAGCTACGTGATTAGTAGCTAAAATAAGAATACCTAAGAAGCCCGAGGTAACGGTTTTATCCATACTTTTAAAGTTAGATTGTTAAACACCGTAAAAAAGTATCTCTTGACAAATAATATCTAGATGATCATCAGTTTTACGAGTATTTCAGTTTTACCCCGAAATAATTTCAGTAACTTACAATAATGTTTAATATAAACTGATTTAAAAATGATAAATACTATTCCTGTAGAGCTTATAAAAATTACATAAGAAATTTAAAAAACGGAAAATAGTTTTTGGAAATTAAGATTTTAAAAAATAAAAAAATACATACCCGTACTTTTCCGCTTTTTTAATTAAAATAGTGAAAAATCTAAAATATCGATTTTCTTACAAATAATTGTACGTTTTGATTTAAATTAATATTTATCAGATTTATTAATTTCACTAAACATTTTTAAGCATTAACTCTGGTGGCGTGATAGAAACATCACAAATATAAAAGAACACCTAGCCAACATTGCTCTTCTCAGAGAGCTAAATTAATTAATTTAATCTTAGTTCTAAATTTTCCACTACATTTTTATCAAATAATTGACAAAGCTCAAAAAATCTTTCTTATAAAACAGAACTATTTTTTGGATCAAATTTTACTAATCAGATTATTTTTAGAGAAGATACAAGAGCATGTTTTTCCCTAATCCTTAGTTAAACATGAAAGTTGAGGAAATTTATTATGCAGTCATGAATTTGGTAATGGATATATAGACTTGAATAAACATTTACAGCTTAGGTAAATGAAAGTTAAATAAATAATTTATACTTATATATATTGTAACACATTTTTGAGCTGAATTTATAATATGAAGCCGCTTAAATTTAGATACGACACAAAGTTTTATTAGAGCTGATTAAAAAAAAAAAAAAAATTAAAATTTTCAAACTTCATTAATGATTCTTAAAATGATAGTCTACAGTTAAAACAGTGTAATGAATTATAGTGTTAAAGAAATTTTACTTTCCTAAATTATCAAATAAAAGACTAGTTCAAAGATATTATCTTTAGTGTATTCCTGGGTGAATGAAAAATAGTAAAGGCTGTCAGAAAGAAAAAAAATTTCTCATTTCATCAAACTTGGGCAAAAAAATCTTGCTTATACTTTTACTTTTTTTATGACAGTCCGGCAGTCCCAATGTAGGTGAATTTTGATGGTGATGGTACTAGAAAATTTAGAATTTTGTTTCGTAATACTTTACCCCCTCAAAAACCCTTTCAAGAAGATACTTCGTATAAACTTTGAATATTGAAGTAGCATATTAAACAGTTTTTATTTCACAATGCAGTAATTTTTCTACAATTAATAGAAGTTTAAAATTAACAATTTTTTTTCCATTTAACTTAATATTACTTCTTTTATTAACTGAATAGTGAAATTATAACATTTGTTTTTTTTTAGTAAACGTTTTGGGGGAAACAGCTTCCTCGATTTCAATGGGTTTTTTTTTAGAGAATAAATTCCATTTTAATAAGTCAATTTTGAGTCTTCTTAAATCTATATAACATTTGGAAAGAAATATTATAAAGAAGAATTTGGCAAAAGACTAAAAAAGGCTTGTATGTAGCTGCAGTTTGTATGGTTAAACCCGCTTTTAATATCGAATCTGATTAAGATATATAAATTTATCATGCATAATCTAATAAAATAATTATATACATTACATATGGTAGTTAATCATTTAACTCTATTAGTATGAATTCAGAAATGTACTAGGGTAAATAAAACATTTTAAAAATTCTTCTCAGGTTGTTACTAAATGTATCCTATTATCGAAAGTTGACAAAAAAAAGTCATAAATAAACAAAATATGTCATATTAATACATAAGCATACATTCCTCATCTTCTTATGAAATAATATCCTAACATACTCACGAAATAATAGTAAGTTTAAGGATTAATAATGTTCTTTACTGACATCTTTCTATGGAACATTAAGACAACTTATTTGTTCAATCAAGATATATGGTAAATTAATTTTAAAACGGCAATATTTTTAAACGTTTGGATTAGGTATTTTATTCATGTTATTCGCTTTCGTACTGGGCTTTATAAAATGATAAAAAAATATTTATTTTTTTTTTTAAAGGTTGATGAAGAATATCTTACGATATAGTGGAAATAATTTATAATCAGATTAAAACAATATAAAATAAAATATTGTAAAAAATGATTTAAATACTGTACAAATACGTAAAATAAGAATTATCATAATTTTATTTAAAAATGTTATTTTTAAAAAGTCATCCTTTACACTCGGACACGAATTCACAAGCTTAAAAAAAATGAATATTCGTTATTAAACGTGAATTCATTATATTATTTTGAAAATAAAATGTACATTTTAATTATTACAATGATATTGAAAACGATGAAAAAAACGGTAAAATTATTGGCCTTTAGGTTTCTCAATTTTTGTTTACAATTAGTCGGTGAAACTATCTTCTTTAAGGTAGCAAAATTAAACTGCATCGTTAAAAGGGGTTAAAAATTACATTAAGAAAACAATATAACAACCCTAACTCACGAGGTTAATATTTAGATAGAATAGTTAACCGGGTTTATAATAGCCTTAACTGTAAATTAAACAGTTAAAAATCCAAGCCAGTTGTACTTTCTATAGTGAATTTACAAGCTTCCTTTGAGATATTATCGTTCATTAATTTACTGGCAACAACACCTCCACGAGCTGCATTCCAGGGACGTGTTAACATTGAATGTTTCACATTTGCCTGTAGTTAACAGTTAAGCCTAACTACATTGCCGTTCAATCTAGTCGTTAAGGGGATATTTATATAAATTAAAATGTATGTATTCTACGTAGTCCATTTTATATCTATCAGCAGCTCAGTTTTAATATTATGTGTTTTTTTTATACATCTTATATGTATATAATAATAAAATAATACTTACCGCGTTCATTTCATGCACGAGTCAAAGGAACGTAGAGGAACCGAGAAAGCGGGCGGAGTTTATCTTTATCTTATTATCTGGTAACTGTTATTGGAGAGGATTTTAAACACGCGTATCGAATTTGGAAACGAACTGCGCTCATGCCAACGAGACTCAGATTTCTGTTAATGACTAAAGCACAACGTTCAGCGCTCAACTTACTCGCCAGAAAGGTACTCGGTCTTAAAGAGAGTGCGAGAGGCTAAGTGAATGCTATATCATTACACGATCTGCACGCATGGCAGCGGCCGTCTAGTCATTACTCAACCGATCTCACTCCGAAATCAACAACACGACCTATTCTACACTAACCTATGATTTATTGATTTTAACTGTAGATACAGACCCAACAACCAACCGAAGAACATTTTGCTATCCGACTATATAATAATACTACATTTGAGAAAACCACGAAGAAACTATACACCTCTTTTATCGATGTAACTCTTTAACACAATTATTCAGTCAACACATCCTGACAAATATATTTTCTCTCTTTTTCGACCTACAAACACAACTATAAAATAACTTTTAACGTTCTACCACAAATCAAACTTAACATATAGAAGCAAAGTTGAAAAAATAGAATTAGAAGAAAATAAACACTCTTGTTCCATTCATTTATCATTAATAGCATTCTAACGTATGGTTTTCTTGCCACACCTACTGCTAACGTAACCACAAATAACATTGAATTATTTCAATAATATTGGAATTAAAAATGACAAGACCAAAAGCATACTTTAAAACATACTTTAGTAAAGACTTCATTCAATAAAAATAATTTTCCCATAGAATCAAGGCAATTATATTATTTTTTTTTTTGTCTTCAGTCATTTGACTGGTTTGATGCAGCTCTTCAAGATTCCCTATCCAGTGCCAGTCG
>JAAAKQ030175471.1:15531-30173 GCA_010016005.3 Zanna intricata
ATGGTTTCAATAGTTTTCTTTTAGTTGAAAGTTCATTGATTTCTTCACATAATTTTACGAGTTATGATTTCTGATATCCATACAACTTAAGATTTAACATTTATATTTCTTTTTCCATATCGATGTTTTAAATAAAAATACCAATTGTCTATGAAGAAGAGTTTCTATATTTCGCAAAAGTGAAACTGAAAGAGCTACTGAACTTGAAAGAAGTAATGTTATAAATATTGAAGTGAAATAACTTCAATAATTATAACATTAAAACTTCAATATTAAGCATATCTAACGCGTAAATGATTAGCCTATCCAGTTTATAAAACAGGCAGTATACTTGGGTTGTATAATACTTATCAACCGTATAACAACCGATAGAAAATAGATTTACGTGAAATATATTTCCGAAACTTCAATTAAATTGACCATCGATTAATTCAAAAAGAGGAAGTAACTGATCCGCTAATGGACACAGAGAAATGGATTGAATTAGGCTGTTAATAGGGTAAACTTTTGTGTAACTTGTGTACATACAGATCGTAGTGAAAACACAAACAATTCTATTACAAGCATACGGCCATTCCTCCGTTACAACACACGTAATTACATCTATCGCATTGTAAATAATAATACCAGCTACATTCAATTTATTACATTCGGGGAAAGGAGAATTCACACGATAATGAATCTTTACATTAAATTAATTGTAGCAATAGGAAATAAATAAATAATAAAGTTAAAAATTTACTCAGCTATTATTTCACCGTACGTAAATTTTTAATAGATATTCAGTAAATGTTTTTAATTCAGTGCACCGAAATTCCAGTGATCGAGAAGACCAGTGACCTAGCTGTGTTATTTTACTTTTGGGGAAAAGTATCTGGATTCAGTAATTTTAAAAAATTAAATGTGTTTATATTTTTAATATTTTATAAGTAGAAACATATACTAAATAAATTAAATTATAAAATTTATTCATTCATGTATAATTATTTATTAATATATAATTAATTCCTAGTTATAAAAGTAAAGGAAATTAAAACTAAAATTAAACTAAATAATTTAGATTATGTTTCTACTTATGAAATATAAAAAACTAATCTATATTTATTAAAATATAAAATTTTTCTACCATTTTATTTATTAATATAAAATTAATTCATTAGTTATAAAATTAGAAACAAAACGGGAATCAAAATTTACTGGAAAATTATTTATTTAACCATAAATATTACATTTTCAATTATTTCGTTGATTTATTGAGATTTTATATCTTGCTATTCCAAGAACAGCAATTTTATTAAAACTTAGCATTAACCGCTAGTAGATTAGTAACAAGGGGTAGTGACTGGCAGTGAAGTCTATTACATCATAATACAACTGGTAATGGAAAGTAAACTTCGTTAAATGATTCAACTGAACGAGAATGAATCAATTCCGACAAAATAAGAAAGGGTCGAACAAAGAGATAGCAGTATTTAAATCCATTTCTTTCATTCTGTCCGCTCATACCGTCAAAAATAAATTGTAAATCTTTGTCGTCAAAGAGTACACGACCCATCTAAATTCATAACCTTCAAAATTAATTACAATGTGAAAAACTAAATTAAAAAGTTATAATTGAATACAATATTTTCATTTCATTCTTTTTATCTAGTTCTACAACCCCATTTTCAATGTAGATTTAATGTAATGCTTGATGTTTTGTACTCTTCTTGAGTTCTGTAATTATATATTTAAAAAAATACAAATCAGCTGCATAAAGAAAATTTTATTGTAAGTAGAAAAAGTTTCAAATAAAAAAATACGTTTTAACATATCAAGTCTCTACTGAGGTAATTGATCTCAGCTATCTACAGTTTTTACATTATCAGTTATCATATACAAAGAAAACTGAGAATAGAATCCTTAGTCTCTTTCTTTTAAGCATCGGCGGCCTACGCCATGCCACTCATTGCACGCAGGGTCACGATGAGTGGCACGAGGACGATATAGAAATAAAAATCTTTTTGGAAAGCCAACTTTGGACAAAAAATAAAGTCCCCCATATGTTGAAAACATAACAGAACAGCAATTAGCCTAATATTCTACGTCTGCTTTACAATAGTTACTTTGTTTTCGGTAGGATACAGGAGTACTCAGACTACTTTTAATATGAACATTCTTTAGTTGCGACTGATTGTAAAGTTAACACTTGCGAGTCACCAGTATCTATAATTTCCTTTAAATTATAATATTTGTGTTGCTTTACAGTGGCGCCAGGCATATCTGGTAGACAGCATCAGTAATATGGGTGCCCAATAGCTATGATCACTTAGCTAACCATCATCTTAGATTTCAAGCAAAACTATAGCAATTTTAATGAAACATATCCTCTCGGTTTATCTTTGAGGACAGAATCGCTAACAAAAAATAAATTCTTAATAAGCCAACAAATTAAAAAAAAAAAAAATGGAATGTCAATGGCTTCTTTACTTTTTAACTAAATTTCTTTATTTATGGCACGATAAAAGAAACCTTACTTTTATGGTGAAGAAATTATCAAAACTAGTCTGTAAATCTTAGCTAATTACGCTTCTGAGGAGAAAATGAAAAATAATGGTGGGAAAAATTACCCTTTCGCGAATTACGGTGATGCATCTCCTTCATGACCTGGCTGTTAACTTTATACAAAAGTTGTGTCTGTATTAACTTCATGTATATATTTTTCTTTAGCTGTTAAAGAGAGCATTGATAACAGTGACATTGTTCAATTAAGTATTTTTATGCGTTGTATCAATGAACATTTTGATGTTGTTTGCGGCAATTAATAATAACCAGAAGCGAAGACATCTTAAATGAAATAAAATCAGTACTGAGAACAATTTCTTGCAATGGGAAAAATTACATAGCATGGATGAAGTCCCAACTATGATAGTAAAAATAAAGTTTATGTATTACTAATCGAAAATTATTTGAAAAAAAAAAGCTTTAAATATCACTGGATATTATTCCATAGGGAGGCTTTTTACGCTAAAGATATGAATTTATCTAACATTCTTGATCCGGTCTCAACAGGATTCAATCACGCGCGCTTCATCGTCAAGAATTTCGTTATTTGTTCCCCAAAGAGACGGAAGGAGACATTAATGATTTCCAAAAGGACAATAAAAATGCTGAACTTTTTACAAATTACTTTTCTATTTTTATTGAAGACTTGTGTCACTACCCCTATAAAATTCAAACAGTAATAATTGATTTTCAGCACTATATTGTTCTTAAAAAAAAAATTGAAGGAAGCAATTTCAATTTCAGGTAGTGAAAATTATTTTGAGTTTTGAAAATTTCTCTGAACAAATTTCCAAAATTTGACGAGTTTGCTCAGAAATTTTGTGTAGATTTTTTCCACATATGTTTGGGAACAGTTATTTACAATTATGAATATGATAAAAAATGAATTCCGACCGAAGCTAACTGATACCCATTTAAAAAACTTGTTATTGCTGGCTTCTTCAAAAATCAACCCAGATATAAATGAAATTGTAAAGACCTTGCAAATTCAAACACTCATTAGTGATAGTTTCCTTTTTGTTGAAATAGTCTGCCTCTTAAATCAAATTCGTAGAAAAATTAATTTTTTGTAGGATGTTATTATTTCTGAATAAATTTCATTATTACTTTTACTGTAATTTACATCTGTAGTAATTGTGCGTTTTTGAATTAATCTTTTTCAGTTTAAAATTAATTACATGTTCTGATACAGTAGCAATGTTAATATTCAACTGTCAATAATTCATTGTAAAATTAAATATTTTGACTCATTGTTGTTAAATCAACATATCTATATATATATATTTAATATTACACTAGTATTATAAATTTGTACAGTATCTGATTAAATTATCTATATATATGAAATATATTACCTGTGAATCCCTGACCATTTGAAAAAAGGTAAAGTTTTTCTTTTAATTTTTCTTGCTACCTTATGTGATATTTTAGGTAATATTTAGAAAATAAGTCAGTTCAAAAAATTTTCACGTAACATGTAAAAGGTTAAAGATAAAGAAAAGATAGAGGGTGGATGAACTTGGTCATCAAAGTGCCAAACTTAAGAATCAGCAATCAAAACGAGGCACCTTATTGAAAGAAGTTGCCCACGGATATTTTAGAGATTCTAATCTTCAGCTTACAATCAAATTATCAACTTCTAGATATCCTAACTTGTGATTTACCAATCAACTCATTTCTTTACAAGATTCTGTCATAAACCTTTCTCCTCTGGTGTATGTCCTGTAAGGCTACCTTTTTTTTAACGTTACCAAACAACCTAAATTTTACGTATACCTAAATTCATTCAAGCGTTGTAATCTTGATAATCTGTTAATCTCCATAACAAAATAAATAACTTTTGGTATATTATTATCCCCTAATTCCTAATTACCCATCTCTCTTGGAGATTTCACTTCCTTTTATAAGTATTTTTTACCTTCAAAATGAGAAAACAACACCCTAAAAACACTAAGCAACAATAAATATCTAGCTATTCAGTATTTCTTCTACCACATATTTGCTTTTTACATAAAAAATATCCTATTTTAAAAATTTTCTTTTCCTTGAAGTTCTAATTTACCTTCTAATTCGTCTTTGAATTCCAGTTATACAATTTTTTACATGCAAAGTGGAAGGAACCTTAGGAACAATACATGATTATTTAAACTTTTTCTAAATTGTATCTTGCTTTACTTCATATCATAATACAGGTAGAAAGAACGACTGTATTCACATTTCCTCCGGAGAAAATGAGATGCATTTGCTTTTCACGCTTGAGGGAAGATGACCCTGAACTGTTCTTACATGGTGAACCAGTTGAACCATGCAGGCGGGTTTTTTGGGATTTTGGTTTGATCAACGACGCCGGTAACATATTTAAAGGAGTTGAAGGTAAAACTGTCTAAAAATGCCAGACATGCATAGAGTTCTATCTAATACTCATTAAGAAGCTGATGGAATATATATGTTACGCTTCTACCGAGCTCTGGTCCGTTCCGGCTTAGGCTATCACTGCGTAACTTATTCATCTGCACAGGATGCCGCTCTAAAAATGTTCGATGCAGTTTATAATTCATTTATCCGTCTTGCTATGGGTGCATTTCGCTCAAGCCCCGTGGTAAATCTACTGGAGAACAGTGGTGAGCCATCTCTTTGGAATAGACGAAAAAAAATGATCTTCTCCTAAGTAGCGCGCATTAAAACGCAATGAAATAATTTTCCCTTTGATGCGGTGTTCTCTAACCCGCATCTTATTCGATATCAGAAATAGCCGAGTTTGTTTATTGTGGAAGCATTTTTTCTGGGTACTAATAACGAACCTTCATTGTGCGCCAAGAAAAGAAATCATCCAGATTGTTGCACAGACATTTTTCCCTTAATTCAGTCTGATTTTCTATAACATTTTGAACACTTTACTTCATTCTAAATTGACAGAATGATTTATTTTAATTTATAGTTGCCATGTAGGTGACTTTATTGTTCTTAAGCTCATTGTTTAACATATTATTAATCTGTAGACTTAAAATAATTTCTCGTATCCGTGATCTTATCTGAATTCAGATTGGCTCTTATTTAGAACACCTTTCAGCCTATATCAATTCACCTGTATCTTACTGTTTTATTTTTGTCAAGTAATTAAAGTCCTATAAAAAAATATCTCAAAATAGAATTTTCACTAAATTATAGTTTATTTTTCCTCCTTCAAAATCTGACCTAATATTTTTCTCCTTATGTATAGTAACTCTTTGTATTTTTGCCAATGTGTTCACTCTTCCTAACTTTTCCATCGGCCATACCTGTTAACTAATTAATTTTGGTTTATTTCCTAAAAATCGTCATTAAAAATAACGACACATCTACTTTTCCAATAATAAGATTTAAAAAAATTATCACAATTTTCCTTTAACTAACTTTCCTTTGTTTCTTTTAGTTTCATTTTTAACATCTGATTCTTACTACGTTTGGTCTCTATGTTTTTAAACAATAAAATATCTATCCCTGAGACGTTATGAAATAACTGTTAATTATATTATTATATAAATTTTATAAGGAAGAAATAATTTACCATTAATCATTTAGTTAACTGATTTGAGTTAATGTTTAACTTAAATGTTCTTTAAATTCAATAAAGGATTTAGAATGATTTTTTTTTGCTGAAATCAAACAATTCTATTTTTTGGTAAAAGTTTTACGTTGTTCTAATGTCTTTGATTCTTCTATTTATTGTAAATTTCGGTTTAATAATATATTTTGTGAGTTTTATCGATTATACACCGAAGTTTGTTATTAAGCTTTAATTTGTACTAGAATAGAAATTAAATTTAAAGAAAATTCTTGCAGTAGAGAAAAATATTTGGCTAAAGTGTCAAAAACTGAACTTGTGATTGGAAGTGTGTCTCACAGAAATGTTTCAAGAAAAATAAAAATAAATCAATCCATAACATCTCCTTGGAGGAATGGTCTCAGCCTTTCGTCCGTGGTTCAAATCCCCACCAAGCACAGCAGTTTTCACACGCTACAAAATTCCATTTCCATATCGCACGCACAATCTTCAAGCTTATGTGGTGATATCAACATGCAAAAAAAAAAGAAAATAAGAATTTTGATAAATCAATTAGAACCGATTTCATGAAGTGATAATTGTTATAATAATTAAGACTGGCTTTTATGGCATATCAATTTTGACAATATTTCATTAAATCTGCAACCTTATGATCTCTTAGAAACAAGTAACGTTTCAGAAATGAAAAAAAGTGAAGCTAAAGAAAAATAATTCTGAAAATTATGAAGAGAAAAAACATGAAATAAAATCCTCATCTAGAAAGTGATCGCAACTAATAAAAAAATAAATTATGTGAGTATATAATAAATATGATATTTTTTTTTTGCAATTTATATTTGGTATCTGTATTTAATTCAGTAGAAACGATTAACATGAGACGTGAAAATTTGTTACGCAACATGGACAGAGATAAAATTTATTCAATTCATTCAGTATGGATTATGATTGAATTACCATTTATAATTAATAATAAAATAATTATGATTAAATAAAATTTATTTTCAAAGTACTATTATCAATTTACAAATTAAAACAACACTGGATTAATGAATGATTGGCAGGATCACAACGGGTGAAAAGTGGAAATTTCAGTTTCATCTTTTTATTTTCATTAGGTACTTTTCTTATAAATCAACCTTCATCTATACACGCAGTGTTTTATCATGAAATTTTTAACGTCGAATAAATTTCTTTGTGAGCAGAAATGGGAATGCAAATATCGCCATTGGCATTTGCATTAATATTATATTATATTAATGATATTTGCATTAATTCTTAGACATCTGTTTACTCCAATATTTTTCTAAATCTGTAGATGTGTAAAAATACTAATTTACTTTGTAACTTCAATTTACAGAGATTCTATTTATAATACAAATTGTTCCTGCATGTCTTATTACTAGTAGGGATCCGAATAGTTAAATTAAATATTTTTTTCTTAATTTCCAGTAAGAAATTTCCTAGAAGAGAAATGCGTAGATATTTTAAAATGAAATGAATTAATTACTTTAGTTTGTATTCATAAGTATTAGTTGAGAGAGAAAAGGAGTCTGTGTGAGATCGTATTTGTTGTATTGTGTGGTATGTGCTTTTGAGCGTAACTCCATGCTCACAAAGCTTATCATTAACTTACAGTATTTATTAAATAAATAAAGTAAATTTCTTTGATACATAGCGGTGGCTAATCCCCAATACGTTAGCGTTTACATAAAATGATATTTCATAATTTCATGGTAAATATGAATTCTTTGTTGATGTACATAGATATTCGAAACAGGGTTTCTGCGTCAAAAGGAGCGAGACACCCTTACTCGCTACATCATTCGGAAGAAATTCCATTATCCCTGCTTTTAACATGTTTCCAAATAGCCCTATGCTGCCCCAGGGGAAAGGATAGAGGAATCCTGGAATAAACACAGGTTTAGGGAAATGCACAGCTGCCAGAAACGCGGCTGGTTCAAACGCTTCTTTGAAAGGCTGTCAAATTGATACCACTCAACCGAACACAAGCACACTCAGTATAAGCGTAAGTAAGATACTCTAAGTACACAAAAATGATTTACAAATTGAATTTTTACGAACTGAGTTCACAGTAAAATATATAATACCAATACTTTGAAACATTTTTAAAACGAGTTAAACACATTTTTACGGAATGTGCTTATAAAATAGCGATGTTCTGAGAATTGTTAAAACTTCAGTCTTTTAAAGTCATACAAAAATATTAAGTAAGTTGTAGTAAATATCAATTACTGATATCTTCACCTTTAACTTTTATGGCACAAAACGCAAAAATAAACATTTCTAAAATTAAATAAACTCTTAAGTAGTAGCCTATTTCACAGTAGTTACTTCAAGTTGACGGTTAAATTTTTCTGGATAAAATTACTAAGCGTAGAACCAATGAATCTGAATCTGTTAAAAAAACTTTTGCGTGTAAAATTCCCAACGATTTAAATAAAATCGATTTAAATTAAAATTCTATACTTTTTTTTTTAATCATTCGATTTCATTTACTGGCCATAATCTTTTCATGTCCATAAGGTGTTAGATAAATTTTATTCAAAACCTCATGCCGCTCATTCGAAAGAATATTCTTAAAAGATTGAGTAAATGAGAAATCTAATGAACCAGATAATCAAAACAAAAAACCAGATAAAACAAAAAAGTAAATTATTATCAAATTATACATGTATAACCGGACTGAAATGTTAACTAATAACTGTGGTCTAGAAATAATCTGCAAAGTCTTTTCAAATTTAGTCAATTCAACATGCTATGTAACAGTAATAAAAAGAATAAAATTATTCCGTGATTGGATGAAAAATTTCTGCTAGCTGTTTTAAACATTTAGTACAGTTTTCCACAAACAGTTGAGAGGTAATCAGTGCTTAAAAAAAATTACCAGTTTTCTTTTATTAAAAAAAATAATAATAAACTTACTCAAATTTATTAGGTTATTACTTCTAGGTAAATCATACCACTTAATAATCATATTCGCTTTTAGATAAATATCACTTCTTTATTAGGTAAACCGTTTCTGAAATTTCCAATACAAATAAAATAAATTTATATAATGTTACAAACTAAATACTTTATTATTTTTTTAAAATAATAAAAATTTTTTGTAGAGTCCAGTTGTCTTTTGTAGAAGTTAAAAAAAATTAACTTTAATTCCAGTGTGATTCCTTGTTCCTCAGCTGCAGACAGGTGCTTTATTAAGTTAAATTAGGTTAGAGAGGTTGATGCCAATAAGAAAAGTATCTGAAAAACATTTATTGCTGATAGTGTTGAATCCTGCAAGAGAAGTATGATTAAAAAAATAAAAAGGTAGGTTGTAGGTTGTTTTCAAATTTAAAAAAAAACTCTGATGACGATACTGATGTCGGAAACGATTTCTTTAAATTATTATTATTATTTTTTTTTTACTTTAAGATAATCTAATTTGTTAAACACAGTCATCCGAAGGAAAAGCAGGACTACTCAGAGTTACCTTTGCAAGATAATTGTATTACATTAGTAATACAATTATTAATTTCAATAATACAGTCTCTGTGATGAATGTTGCAAAGGTATCATCACTTATATGACTGAACATCGGCGATATTTCAGGAAGCTTGACGCGCTGATGTAATATAGTACGAATATGATTGGCTCACTGAAGAAGATGTAAAAAGACCGCTTCATACCTCACTTTATCTACAAAGCCTGCTACGGAATGCTTAGTATCCTTGGAAAGCTTATACATTTATAGGGGTGACTATCATCAGTTTATTGACACGGCACTTACATGCTGCCACTTTTTGATTTGATTTACAACGGGGCTATTTAAGAAGAATAAAACCGTGTAACAAATCGCAGGGTAGCTGGTTTGCCTATTATTCAGTCCTTAACGGATCTTTTACAAAGATTAAAAAAATATCGTCGTTATTTCTGAAGAAAAATATACTACTTCGTGAAAGGAAAATGAGACTGTAGATAACTCATTTATTAACATACAGAAATAATTTTTTGCGTAGATGGTATGTATTTTTTAACTAATGATCCTGAAGTCACAGCGCATTTTTGGCACAAAATGAATCTCAAATTCTAAAAGAAACAATAATTTGATGTAGCTTACTGAGGTGAAGCAATGTCCTTGAATTACATTTTGCTGCTAATTAACTATAAATACATTTATTAAAGAATTTTTTTAAATACATCACCCGTGGTGTTTTATTATTTCATGAGAATTAAATTTAAAACATACTCGTACATTATAAAATTCTGGTACAGTATTCTTAAATCTGGCGCAAAAGACCGGGAGAGAAATATTCAAAATAATTTTGTCACCGTGATACAGTAATTATGCAACACTATATATTTTAATATAATTACTGTAGTATTATAATATATAATAATTTATGATACACATTATATAATATTTTGTTAAATTTATTTGAAATCATTAAAGTATGAAAATGATTTCTTAAAAATAATATCGAGACATCCGTAAAGAGTAGTAATTTACTTTCTTAAAACATTATTAACATTTGTAAATTCTGTCTGGATTAATAAAACAAGACAAGTACGATTGTTCTACGTTTTTGAAACTTAGAATCAGACACAGACGGTCATGTGTTGGCCCATTTGAACATTACTCAGTTGATTGGGTTTTAACACACGAGTTTTGTTTAAACGAGCGTTATGAACAATAGAACACGCGCCCGACGCCGAGGGGAATATAGAGATGTAATAAAAAAAAAGAGGGGAATTGATTGAAAAGCGTTGCAGCCCCCCCCCCAATGCATTGTTGAAGTAACACAATGTGCAACCATTTCCATCCCCGTATACTTCGCTGGATATTTCCCAATATGTCAACTTTGTCTCTTGCATTTCAAATAGATGCGAATGTCTGAAATACATACGACAACTCATAAGACTCAAAGCACACGATTCGAAATTTTATTTATCCAAAAATTTCGTCCAGTAAGTAGTACATGTATAACTTCATTGAAAAAAATTAAACTTCAAGCAGTTGAACTTAAAAATCATTACCGTGTATTTCATCTAAATGCAACTTACTATTTTCTCGATGTTTATTGATATTTATTTCTGGGACTGACTATATATTCTCCAACTTCAACATTGCTCGTTTTTACCTTTAAAGATTTATTTTACAAAACGTAAAAGAAAAAGACTGATTAAATAAATCCTTTTCTAATTGTAGCTTCTACTGAAATTCATGAAAAATGTAATATTATAAATCTTCTGAAGCAATAAAACAATCTGATTTTAAAAATATCCGCCGGAATTTAAAAAAAAAAATTTAATTTGCCATATGTCAATCTTTTTATCAAACGTGCTAACAACTATGATTAAAGTAGTGCAAATTAACGTTAATGCCCAAAATGTAAAGAGATTATTCTACAGTAATAATAAAGTAAGGTTTAGAAGAGATGACAAAAACTAAATAACCAATTATTTTTTAAAAACTTTTCATCTTAATGCAATGTTACTTAAATATTGATATTTGTGTAAAAATGACACTAAACTTAACACTAAAAAAAAATTCAAGGTCTAAAATTTATTGAATTAATTAAAAAACTTTTCAAATTCTTTTGACAAAAATATTCTATAGATTATGTCCACAACGATCAAGTATTAACGTATGCGAATTTTGATTGTATGATAGTAATAACAAAATAAGCATCATTAGAAACAAATAAATACGTGTAATTTGTTATTGTTATAAAACGGAGCCTTACAGTTTTTTGGAAAGAAAATATTTTATTGTTACATTTTCTACATGGAATTGTAGAAATGTTATTTATTGGCTTTTTTTTTTTAGTAACTCATTTTGTTTTTCTTCTGTTACCGAAAAGATGATATGAAGAAAATAATTTGATTTTATGTTATATCGGTTCAGGTTTGTAAAAAAGGACTGATTTTGTAAATTTTTAATTAAAATCTAAAAAAAAGTGAACATCGGTGAACCGGATAAATATTTCATGTAATTAAATAATGTGGCTAAAATGGCCTGTGTAGTGAAATTCAACAAAGCAAGCTTGTTGTTTGTGCAATATACGAAAGTATAATACTTTTTTGTAAAATTAGTCAAACAGAAAATGTAAATACAAAAATTTTGTTTATACGAATCGTTATTTATTTACGAATCTGATGTTTAAAAAGAATCACTATCTCAGTACAATATACTCTTTAGTACAAATAACAATAGAAAAAATAGTGAGTGATACTGTACGTTGCTTCTCTTCCTAGATTGAAAATCGTATAATTAATTATTCGTACTTCATCGCTGACTAACTGCTTACCAGTGTTCTGTGAATTCTGAAGTTGTTGAGCCGTTCTAAGACATTTACGAATAACATTGTAAGATTTAAAAGTTAATATTCCGTTAATAAAATCACTCGTATAAAAAAAAAATTTACGATTAATACTATGTAGATTGTAAAACAAATATGCAAATTTTCACCAAAGTCAATTTTATTTACATGATGGTTCGTCCTGATGTTCAAGTTATTTTGATTTTTTTTTTAAGTTTATTCGTTAAGCAATTTGCCATACTAAGTATTATAATACTCTAAGAAAATAAGACATAAAATATAACAAACACAATGATAACATAGCATAAACCAGTAAAATTGTTGCTTTTTATAAAATCTTTTTGATCTTCAAATTTCAGTAGAAACATAGTCCAGTTACAGGAAATGATATAAAACGAGAGTAATCACAAGGAGTGATCTCTCAAAGAGGCCCTTTGCGAGTGTCAAGTGGGCTTGTTTGCAATTCAAAGTTGCATCCTTCTATCTATACGAAAAAATATCACACATACAAGTATAAGCCTTCTGTGTATTACCAACTTTGCACTTATTATTTGCATATTCAATATTTTTGGCCAACTTTAATAACTTTCTGTAACTTTGTACCAACAAATTAAGTTAAGAAAAATAGAGTGTCTTTGGTTTTATAATAAATAAGCTTAACTTATGTGATAAAATATAAAACTTTTAGTTGGGTTCGATTTTAATGTAAGAAAAACAATTAACTGGTGCATGTAAACCAGTACGTTTAAAGTTGTGTTTTTCCCTTTTTCCTAAACTGGCTAAATATTACAATTGAAACCGTTGAATATCGATTATTCTAAACGGAATTACTGTGTGTAAGTGAAGTAGAGTAGATAAGAACATTTTAAAGTAACTTTTGAAAAATGCATTTGATGGAAGAAGAAACGACAGTAGTCAGAATAACCGAAATTAAATTGAAAAGGATCGATTAAAAACTGTTAAAGGAAGTGATGCTAATAATAACACACCTTTATTTCAAAAATATAATAACAAGAATAAAAATTAAATGATTTTAATTATATTTCGCTACCGAAAGTAGTTCGTTTTAATTTTGTAACTAGTTGGTATAAAAAGATAAGAAGTATACCGAATTAAAGCTCTTCTGTTTTATTCCGTACTAAATTCAAAAGCATCTTTCATTAAACACGGATTAAAAATCTTTCTCACGGATTAAAAGATCCGAATGAAAAATAGTTGTTAGTACTTATTGTGGTATTTGCAATTTACGATTTCCATGACTTGCCAGTTTTATATTTTACACAAATAAAAATTTGTAAAATGTACACTTGACTTATTGAGCATTTGCAAATAATAATAGAGATTCAATCATTACATAGTATAAATTTAGAAGTTGAAAATAAAAGATGAAATTAATTTAAAACCAATTTAATATAAGTAAAAAAATACAAATAACAACCATTACATAAAAACTCGTGTCCCTATAGAATGAACATAATTTTGTATAGTTAAATGTAAAGGATATAGAATGTAATAAGAGATCTTGATGAGACAATACAATTCAAAACCTGGAAATATTTAGAGGATGTGGCAAAAGATAAACAATTACAGCTTCGGTGTATGTATTCGATTCTTTTTAAACGCCCATAGTGATTTTTTGAACATCATATTTATTTGTAAACATAACTGAAAAGAATAAAAAAGTTATAAATAAAAGAGATAGGAGGAAGAGAATAAAGCGATAGGTTATAAAGTCATGATGTCAGACCGTTTTCATTTGAGGCTGTTTCAGATAGGATACAATAAGGGGAGGTGGAATAAAACAAACAATACGCGTAGCGTCTCAAATAGCAATCAGAGGCGGGAAATAGAATAGATAGCGTGTATCCTTACCACTTCGTACGCTTTCTTAAACCTCCAGCTTCAACTTGACTGTCATAAGCCCACCTCAAATGCTTTAACAAAATATTTCTTTTACTTTCACACGGAAATCTTTATTCTTTTCTTACGTCAATGGTTCATACTCTGTTTAGATACCATATAGATATTAACTCAATGTACCGTCAGTGACCCGATGAGGATGGATTACGCTCAATTTTTTAACCAAAATTAAATACATTCAGGCGTGAATAGAAAAAAAATATTTACAGAATTATATAGCATTTAATTGTAACTAAAAATTTATTATGTTTTTGTTTTGTTTTGTTGAGGCGGTGGTGTAGGGAATTTTTATTCGGATTTGAATACTAGAT